>MVAH01000078.1:0-72581 GCA_014825575.1 Phaffia australis | reverse complement strand
CGTCGTCGTCGTCGTCGTCGTATCTTGATCGACCGGATTGCTTCGTTCGCCCTTTGGATCTGCTTGTTCTTTTTTCTCCTTTCTTTGTTCTTTTATAATCACACATGAACAAACTTCCTCCCTACATACATTAATCATACTGTAGCTCTCTTTGTGGTCTCGATTTTCTTTTTTCCTTTCCTCATTCTTCGTCTCTTCACCCGATAGTTCTATGATCACTATGGATTCTTCTCCCACCCATTCTATTCTCTCTGTTCCCGAATCTCGACCTTGAGCTGAGCCCGACAGGAGCACAACGCAGACAGTAAGCAGGAAGGCATTAAGCGAGGTGAAAAGAACTTTAAAGTCCGGGGATACGACATGACATCAGAATAACGTTCAACACCATGATCTCGAGATTAAAGATAAATGTAAATGTAAATGTATATGTATATGTAAGTGAATGGGTAGTATATAACAGGGGCATGGAAACTGGCAGAGATAAAGAAGGAGAGAAGAAAAAGGAGAGGGGGTGGTCGCGTTGTGTTTATTCCTGGTGCGAGTGTGAGAGCGCATTGAGTTCTGCCGTGTTCCTTGATCCGCCTAGAAAGGTTAGGAAGAAAAGAAAGGAAAGGATAAGATCAATATGAGATGAAACGAGGCAAATTGAGAGAAAACATGACGAACGTGAACGAGAACGAGAACAAGGACCAGAACAAGTAAGAATAAGAGTTATAATTATAATGTATCCATATATATGTGTGTGTGTGACGAAAGCAGGCAAAAGAGGAGAGATGGGGGCAGGGCAAAGAAGGTTTATAATGACAATGATGGCGATGGTGATGGTGATGATGGAAAACTAGAAAACCTGTGTGTATGTAGGATTAATCGTTGAGTCAATGAATGAGATGGAGATGAAATGAAATTGGCCGATATAGAAAGAGCGTTTGGTTTGGAACCCTTCTGATCACTCTGTTCCTTCACCCAGAAACCCAAGAAGGTGAAAAGAGAGACCAAAATGATGAATGATGGTAATAAAATAGAAAAACAAAAAAATAGACGTTATTCTCGACCTCCGTCCTTCCGATGTGGGTCCGACGTAAACACGGCTGATAACGGAGATCGACCAAGGATCGTTCCTATGGATAACCTGTTTTGAGAGGAATGCCTCGGATATGTGTAACGATGCGACGGAGAGTTCGGCGAGTTCTCACTGCCGCTACTGTTGTTGTTGTCATTTCCATTGTGGGGTTTCTTCTTGTGATCGTCATCGTCCTTGTTCTTGCCGCCGGCATCGGCAGAGAACAGCGTCGGGGAAGAAGAAGAATAAGGAAGAGAGGCCATAGTAGGAGAAGAGAGTTCCGAGTTCCCAATCAGAGGCGAGCTCGAAGATGAAGCGGTCGATTTACATCTACTCTGTCGACCTTCCCGTCGAGTTCTTAGGATCTCTGATGCCGCGTCCGAGGCCGACACCTTCTTCATTCCGGCACCTGTTTCCAAGTTGGAAGTCAGAGTATTTCTTGTACTCATCCCCATGCCCACGGCCATACCCGGTCTCGACCGCTCCTGTGGAACTAGTCCGGTTCCAGACCTGCCGTTCTGTATCCTCCATCGTCTGTCAGCCTGGGAGACTTCCGGGCTGGCATCAGGCTCTAGATCTGCCAAGTCAATCATCGTCGGCGCGGACGTCCCGTCGATTCCCATCTCGACATCATTCACATCTTCGTATCCTCCTCCCAGGAGTGAAGACGAACCTCGTGTCATTTCTGACACTCTGATAAACTCGACCGGACCGTCCAAACCAGGGCTGACAACGCCGGTACCACTGCCACAGTTTCCATCAATATTTCCTTTGCCGTTTCCACCACCGATCTCGACCTCGGTGTAAAGCAGCGCAGCCGTTGAGAAGTAAGAGCACGTGCTGCGTTCACTCTGATGGGACACCGTCCGCTTCTTGGATTCCGGAAGAGCGAACGCCGCATCGGGCGAAGTGAGCGCCGGCGTGTAATGAACATTCGAAGATGATCCGCTCGGTGGGGGTTGATTGTGTTTCGTCTCGCGTCTCAAGCGACGTTTCATCACAAGGAACAACCATGCGAATCTGAATGTTGATCAAGGATTTGAGAAAGAACAGATAGCAAATATTAGCCGAAGCGTCTTGGTTGTCTTGGCTTTAGAGTCAGAGGCGGTGTCTTCCCCCTTCCAACACTGTTTCAACGACGTTTTACTCACATTGCCAAACCCAAGCAGACAACACAGCCAACAGCGACTCCTACGATCCCAGCCGTGTTCAACGCCCTATCAAACTCTTTCGGTTTCGTCGATTGAGAAGCTGGAGAGACTCCACTGGCCGTGCTCAGACTCGGCACAATGTCTTGTCTGAGTACACGGACCCGCTGAAACTCTTCGACAGCGGTAGACATGTTGGGCGTTAATGAATAGAGAGACAACTGGGGCGTTTGCCACGCCCCAGAGTCGGTGTAGGAGGGACCAGACAGGACGGTATCTGATAGGAAGGACGAGATTGTTTCAATAAGACGACTCTGGTAGGCTTGTAGAAATAACATTCAGGAACTCACAAACGTTCCGCATGAAGGCAGCGCCAAGGACACTTTCAAATTCTCACTAACGTCAGCTTTCTGAAGGTGTATCATATCCAGTAGATGCAACCTTTGACTTACATGTCTCCCTTTCCGGCTAGAGCAGCTGGCGATATATACTGTAGGTTTCCCTATAAGAGGACAGAGTTGACAACGATATTGACAAAGGTCAGCACAACGTTGAGCGCCCTGAGGTAGATAAACAAGAAGCGGAAGAAAACGGGGGAATGCATACCAGGCAGGTCTGACGAGTCGAATCCCCTGAGAAGTAGCCTGATAAATCCACTACGGATGGAAAGAGACATAGGGGAGCAAATACGTGTGTTAATTACTGGAAACAAAACTACAGGATTTATTATAATACGTACAAGGATGTATAGGAAAGACACCGATGGAAGATATGGAGATTGTCATCTGCATGGCTGTTGTGCATGGTAGGTAGTCTATGGGTCTCCGGAGAAATTGTTTGTCAAAAAAGATCATACCGTATGAAGAAAAAAAAGGCAAAAGGAACGTACAGTTTCCATCCGATCCGGGCTGTTGACCTTGACTGCCGTAGATAGCGTCCAATAGATCTCTGTTGCTCGTATATATGTTTTGCGCCCCCGAGTCCTGCGAAATGGGAAGCGATCAAATCAAGTCAGCTCTACAGTCCAAGCTCATGACCGTTTCAAGAAATTGATGGATAAAAAAGAGCTAGGAGAAGGAGAAGCATGTTCTCACCAGAATAGCAACCGGCCAAGCGTTATTCAATAGTCTGCTTCGTCCCGTAGGTATATTGACTTCTTTTCCCGAGACACTATCCATCACAGATATTGAACGAACGGAAACCCTCCAAAATAATGGCTGACCTGTTGGTCCTTCGACTATCGAGGTCCATCCCATAGAGCTTTGACAAGACGCGTCACATATTGCCGGCAGATGAGACCTAACGCCCAACTGGGAGGAGACTCTTGGATCAGACGGCCGAGCTAGAGAAAGGGAGATGAAGGAGGTTGTGTTTGATTTTGTTGGATCTATGGAACCGTCGAATAGACCTCGCGAATATAATTTGTCTGGTTCTTGTTGCCGTCGTCGACGACGACGGCGACGGCGGCTTTTGTCAGCAGAGTATGACCAGTAGTCTTGCGATGGGTCAGTAACAGGATAGGGTGGGATTTCGATATTGGATAGTGGACCTAGGTTCCAGGGAGATCGGCTCAAGGCGTTTGCGACCTGAGTTATGTTTTGTATCGTTGATTGTATATCAAATGAACACACATATACGAGCACTCAGCATCTGTTTTCGCTTGAACAAAAAACGAAAGAGATCTATGCTTGCTTACGATCGAATTCCCAGGCAAAGATAAACCCATGACTCCAGAGTAACCTCCGTTCCTCATATCCTGATTTACTACCTCGGAGGCAGCGGCTGTTTCGGTTGAGAAAGGGAGAAGAACGCGCTCTTGGTTACATTCATACTGGATGGAGAGAAGAAACAACACCAGGAGCTAAATAGATTCTTACCGAACGCTATCCGCATCGACATGAGAACAATCACAATCAACATCACGACTTGCCTTGAGAGCAATGAAAGAAACACCTGAAGGATGACTGACCTTGCCGAGGAACGGTCCTGCCGGCGAACTGCATTTGGTCCCAAAACACGCGCCCCTTGACTGTTCCGCTGACATATCCGATTGAGAAATCTGTATCCTGATGAGGAGTGAATGTGCGAAGGAAGAAAGGAGACAATAGAATGTAATTAAGAACAATATATGGAACATAAGAGTGAGGGAGAACCACGAACGGCATCCATAGATGTGGAAGAGCTCGGAGGGTCGTACAGGTTCACGTTTCGACAGGCTGAACTTGTACAACTCGAAGAAGCCAACCACTGAACGTACAGGAAGGAAAGGTGTGAGCTGGCAACTTGGTCTGAGCAAATGGACCCAAATCATGATAGATGATTCTGAGAGAAGCGCCAGAAACAGAACACATACCAGATCGGAAGAACCAGTGTCAACTTGAACTACATAACTCGTTTCTCCTATGCTGACGGGCATCGTATAGTAGCTGTTTTTGCATCGGACACCAAGATAGAGTATAGAGAGATATCCAGAGAAGCAGCATATGTCGTGAGCTGAAGTATACGCCTAGACGACAGTTGAAAATGAGAAGAGAGAAAAAGAAGAGGAATGAAAACAAGACTGACACGCCTGTACTAGTGCTAGTCATCGTCAAGTCCAGGATTACAGCTTTCTCCCAGTCGGAGGTGTCCGCTCTCTGCGAGACCGAATCCCTCTGTATTGACGGTCTCGAAGGAGGATGAGGAGAAGATTTATCGGTTAACATGAAGAAATGAGGTGTGGTTGATGAGTAGGTGTATCAGTATGTTGAATCATCTCCTTCTCGGCAGATCATGACCACCGAAACATAGTTCCTCTTTCTTCCAGTCTTGCCAATGTTGCTGCCTGTTGATTGTTTTTCTTTTTCTTTTCTATCCACAGTCTGCCTGTTTTCTTTTCTTTCTTTCTTTCTCTCTCTCCCGACCTTCTCTATCGTTTGCATTTCTCCACCTTCTCTACTCTCAATATCACTTTCAGATTCATTTCCGGTTCTTCATACCCTCCGTCGCGCTTGCGAAACTGGAGTACGACCGCATTGATGATCCAGGTAGTATACTTCCGAATAATTAAAAAAAAAAGCCGGATCAATATATCCTCTCGGCAGATGCCGACGCCAAGGCCGGGTTCCCCGGTTCGGGAATCACTCGATGCGCTCCGGTTTGTCACATACAGTCGATCTTCCGAGCATCCAACACCATTTCTCCATCCATCCGTTCATTCGAGATAGTGCCATATCGAAAATCATTTTTCACTAAAGGAAAACCAGTTCTTATGGAAGATTTCTTGTGACGCAGTTGTGTTTTCGCTTTAATCTCTGATGTTTGAAAACTCACATCGATGAAGAACACACAGATACATAGATACAACTTTGTTCACAACCGCAAGATATAAAGATAGAAAATGAAGATTCATGACCTATCAAAAAGAAACTCATCGAGACCGCTGAAATCATTAAGTCCAGTACTTGACTTTGATTCCAGCAACGTCAGTCTGGAAGTTGACATCACCCTTGGCCGTGTTTCCGTTCTCGATAAGCTTTTGGTACCTCTCCTGTTGGGTTTTCGAAAAGAGATGCTTCTGTCGTTCGGCTGCTCAGAAAAAGTATACAAAGTATCGTTAATCTGATCGTATTTATGTGTTTCAAGATCAGGTATTAGAAAGTGTCATGTAACTCACCGACCCAAGCTGTTCAAAGATGAGGTTATAGAAAAAGGACCAGAAGCTTAGCGACTAGTGTCTCGAACAGTGTCGAACAAAACTGCTTAGCCAAAGGAGAGAAACCTACTCTGCACAGTAATGGGCTTCTCAGCCTTTTCCTCCTTTGCCTTTTTCTCATAAACCCCCTCCGCACTCAACACCGGGCTCTTGTCCACAACCTCGACCAAGACATCGTTGTTAGGTCTCACGAAATACAAGACACCCAACCGGTCGTAAGAGGCCTGATCAGCCGGAGGCGAGACCACCCGGTGGACGCTTGACTTGAGGTATTCACCACTCAGGATCTGAAGGGTATCTGCAATGTTGACAGTGATCTTGATATGAGAGCAAGCAGACGAGTCAAATCTTGTTGTGCTCAAGAACAAAATTAACAATTTGTGAAAATCCTCTTACAGATCCAGGAAGAGGCTTGACCCATTGCCATTCACTGTCTCCTCCCAAAACCTGCAGGGCGGCAACAGGCTGCCTGAAGAGAAGCGTAACAGAACCAAGATCGCTAGAATATTTCCCCGTCGGGTTCGTCAGTCGATTAGATACGAAATCATAGATCACAAGAGGCAGGACTCACGTATGGCCGCCGGTGTACAATCCGTTGGCTTTGGCGTTCTCTTCTGCCGATCGAGCTTTGTATTTCATGTATCTCAAGTCTGCACGAAATCAGAAGTTGCGCGTTTGTTGTCAGAAACTTCCTATTCCTAGAGGGAAAGATTGCAAGATCGAAGCTATAACGAACGATCTTCAGAGTTTTGATCGTAACGGTGTCGCTTGACGAAGTAGTCTTCATCCTTTCGTAGAGACCATGAACGCAAGAGAATCTCAGAATGATCCGCTCGAGGAAATCTGAACGAGATGGTTGGTCGAAGCGATAACTTACCTCGAGCTCGAGAACAATAGCAAAAATGACGAGAAGCTTCTCAATGACCTCAGTGTGAATTTTCTGCAACAAATAAGACGAAATTCAGTTTGCTTCGACGAACACGCAGAATAACCCAACATTCAAGCACAACTCACCTTTCCAAAGTCAACTACACTATCCCAGTTTTCCTTGATAGGCTGAGGATGGTTCTTATGCCACTCCCCAAACTGCTCAGTAAACTTGGGGATATTGTAAACCTCAACATTGCTCCGCCTTTGATACCCGTCGTCTCCGTTTCTGAAATTCCAGCACGAGAAACGTATTTTTGAGTCTGAGTCTGAGTTTGATCAACGAAAAAGCCTAAAACATCTTACTGGTTTTTGAAGTGAGCAAGTTCAGGACCCTATGATTCCCAGAGATGATTAAAGAGAACTTCAGTCCATTAGTTATCTCGGGACGAGCATGAGACCGTCTATAGAAAGCTTTCTGACCGTGTACCCGTTGTATCCTGGTCAAGAAATAATCAATGCGTGATGAGGTCAAAACTCTGGAGACTACCCTTCCATAAGTTTCGAGACTAGAATAAAGAACGGCGTTCTCACCTCCATTAGCATGGTCTGCTGCATACTTCGCCTTTTCCTCGAAGGGCAGGTCGAACACCTGCTTGCCCAAGGCAAACTGGTTGTCAACTTCCTCTTGAGACAACCCAAAGTTCACGATGTAGAAGAAGCCCTGTTTCATATGAAAGAAAGTGTATATGGTCGTATCAACATCCAGCTGCACCGCTGACTTTGATATCAATGTTAGATAGACACTTACGACGTTGTGAACAGCGTACTTGAGCTGTTTGGCAAGAGCCTCCTTACCTCCCGGTCGATCAAAAGTTGAAAGATCGAGAGAGACTAGATCGGCCCAGTTGACTGTTTGTGAAGCGCAGAGAGAGAGAGGTCGTTTAGATCGATATTCAACAACATCTTTGTTGAACTCGAGCAGGTAGGATCTAACCATTCTCCTTAGTCTCGGGCAGGGTGGAGTAGGGGTGCTCTTTAGTACCGTAGATCTGAGTGGGTTGGGCGTTTGCAGTAGTTCCGGACATATTGAGTTAGGCTGAGGTTCAAGACAGAGAGATGAAGAAGATACAGTTCGAGAGATGGAACACATACGTTATGATATGTTTATATACCTTTTCACGGGGCTGACAAAGATTGAACGTAGATGGTGAGTGCTAGTATGTTCGTTGATGTCCGACACGAACTCGGCTCAAGATGGATTTTTCCGAAGATGATCTGACCGAATTTATAAGAGCGATTGCGTTTTATGTTTTTATCTTTCGCTCATACCCGGTAGATTAGATTACGTGAGTACTGTCTCTCCGAAGATCAATACTACCTTCCATTCATCTTGACCTGAGTGTATTCAATGGCGACTTTGGTAGTTTTAGCACGTCATGAAATACTGCAACTATTCTGATGTATTCCTCTGGAGAGTATGACAGAATCAGTTATCTGCATGTACACCGGCTAAAGATGGGAATGTCGGTGAATGATAGTTGATCATTGACTCATTCAACAGCCCACTAGCGACATCTCAGAGTTAATTACCCGGAGAAGGATCTCTGCTTGGTCAGAAATCGACACCATAATGGACCAAACTAGAGTCTATCAAGTTTGAAGTCCTTTTCGTTGTCTTTCATACAATAGCGCTTGGGACTTCAGGATAAGGTGTATAAGACAGGATAAGAAAACATTGTAGATCTTCATATAGACAGTTGGACATATCGTTTCTTCCTCTTTTTTTCTCGCTAGCTATCCTTCGAACGACGACACAGCACCATGGCGCTTGCTACTAAAAGAGCTGATCTCTTCAATAGATCTCCATCAGTCGAATCTCAAGCGTCCAATGACAAAGATGAGAAAAGCAAAACCGTACCTGATGGAGCTAATGTTACCACGATTGAAATCCAACCGCGCGACTCGACAAAGAAACCGTCTTGGCTTGGGTCTCTCTGGGATACGTATGATCTTGAACCAGAAGAGAGACGATTGTTGACCAAAGTGGATGCTTCCATCTTGGTCTTTGCTTCGGTAAGTAACCTATTTACTGTAAAATTCGAAACATTGGATTGTTATACTGATTCTCGCTCGATGTGAACAGCTTGGGTATTTTCTCAAGAACTTGGATCAGACGAACGTCAACACTGCGTTTGTCAGTGGAATGAAAGAGGAATTGAACATGAACTCCAATCAGCTCGTCACCGCAACATCCGTATGGACAGCAGGGTTAGTAGTTCGACTCGACATCTCGTATGAAGTGCCCTCAGCAATCGTTCTTACATAGTTCAACGTTACTAGATATGTCATCGGACAGATACCTATTCAGTTGATCCTAACTCGAGTCTCACCCAGATGGGTCATCCCTACTGTACGTCAAACTCGATAGTCCCTTTGGCAGAAATTTTGTAATGCTGACAAGCGTGTCATCCATCTTCTCAAGCTGGAGCTTGGATGGGGTATAGCTACTCTAGCGCTTTATTCGATCAAAAACATGCCTGCCCTTTACGGACTCCGTTTCTTAGTCGGCTTGATGGAAAGCGGATTTTACCCGGCAATTCACTTATTTCTCGGCTCATGGTCTGTTTCTGATTTCAGTCTATACTTGCTGGTTTTGAGTGCAAAAGAATCAAGCTCAAACGTCCAGGGGATGATATATATTCTACACAGGTACACACCTCGAGAGTTAGCCAAGAGGACATCCATCTTTTATGTTTCTGGATCATTGGGAACGATGTTTTCCGGATTTCTGCAGACGGCTGCATACAAAGGACTGAACGGAGTTCATGGTCTCTCGGGTTGGAGATGGTAAGCTTCCCGGCCTTTTGAAGTGTAATTCTGTTTTTGTCGTAGTATTGACTAGTGATGTTTGACGCCTAGGTTATTCATCATTGATGCTATCATCACCATTCCCATTGCACTTCTGGGGTAGGTGTTGCTACCATCTGGGTCCCAATTGTTTACACCTGTACTTACTACCTCTCCAATCATTTTGCGGATCAGATTCATCTTTCTTCCTGGACTTCCTTGGAATACAAAACCTAATTTCTGGCTCTCACAATCGGTAATTGGTACCTCCGTCAATGGTTATCTGATATAGAGATACTGACTCGTCACGCGCATGTTCAGGATATTGATCTTGCAAACGCAAGACTCGATAAGATCAAAAGACGAGGTGCCCAGCCATGGACCAAAGCCAGAGTTTGTCGACCCTCCCACCCATCATTTTTCTTGTCCTATCTTTGAAATTTCGACTGACCTACTCTCTGTGTGTTTCAGGTCAAGGATTTGTTCAGCACATGGCATATATATATCCTGCCTGTGATGTACATGTTGTACAATAATGCTATCGCGCAGGTTCGTTCATGACATTACTTTTCTTCAAATCATTCGTTTCAGCTTGCTCATTCGCACTGATTTTAATGGTATATTCCTGACAGAGCCCGATGGCATACTGGCTAAAAAGTTTCAACAGCACGACAAACCCACCTGTTCCTGGACAAACGTACTCTGTCTCACAAATCAACCTGTACCCGCTTCCAGGTACAGCGATTTTTGTCATTCTCGCTTGCTTCTACGCTTGGACTTCAGATGGACCTTTAGGCGGAAGAAGGTGGCCATGGATGATATTCGGCTCAGTATTAAACGTGAGATTCTTCTTGATGTTTCTAATCAAAGTGAAGGTCCAGTCCTGATTCTGATGCAAATGAACGCTCTGGTGACATTCTGTAAACAACAGATTATCACCAATGCTGTCTTGGTATCCACTCCTTTGTACAAAAACCTACCAGCTAGATTCTTCTGGTACTATCTCCTTCCAGCCGGTGTACGTTTAAACCTCACACCTCATAGTTGTCATATGTAACGTGACCAGTCGCAAAATATCGTAGCATCAAGAGGAAGCAAGTACTGATGCTATTCTTCCAACCTCATGCTCTTCATATGAAATCTCCCCGCGCCAACATCAGGGTTCGATAGGTGCACTCTGCATGAACTGGATCACTGAAATCACTGGGCAAGACGTTAGTAGTTCAGTTCATCTCCCTGTGAGATACATTTTGCATGAGACTGATGACATGTCAACCCTCTCCTTTCATTGTTCGTGCTTCAGTTTGAGTTTAGAGCTATCACTGTCGTATGTATCCGTCGTATACACTCTGAATATCGTCTTCTTTTGCTGATTTGCTTTTTACGTTGGATTGTCTGTTAAGGCTACCGCGAATGATATGGCATATCTCGTCCAAGCTATCGTTCGCACATTTCCCTTTTCAACATTGATCCTGCGATTGTTGGCCCGAAAATAGCTGAATAGACTTCCAACCTCTTTTTGTACCACTCTTCTTTAGGCTCCTAACTTTATCTGGAAGACTGTAGAATTCCCCAAAGCTAGGAAAGGTCATATCTGGAGTATCACACTCTCTGCTATCCTTCGTGAGTATCGAAAATTTTCTTTCTGTTCTTCTTGCATCCTCGAAATTAACACGCTTTGTCTGTGTGTTCCGGGAAACGAAAGTTTTGTGGGTCACGATGGTGTATTACCTTGAGAAGCGAGATATCAGATCAAATCTCACCTCCAGCTCAACCGGTTCGTTTTCGGAGTCTGATAACATCAAGGACAGCACCTCAGATAGTGAGAAAGATCCAGAAGAACTTGATCTGCAGTCCGAGGCGTTGGATAATCACATGGCTCATCGGAAGAGCTTTGACCATTCAACTAGATAGACATCTCTTCTTATCAGTATCTCTTTTTTTAAAATGTTTTTGTAGATTTTTGTCTCTGGTGCTTGATTGTGAAAATATGTTGTTATCATTGTGATGGTCTTCCCCTCTTTCTACGCTCTTAGTTCTTACAATCACCACAGAACACCTTTTGGATACACTCCCACATATAAGATAGATGTACTTTCAAGTAAACCTCTTATGGTCAATGGCTTCCTTCTCATCGAGGTTAAGTATCAATGAGGGCGCCGAGGATTGTGGGCAGAGAATCGGTCATCATGAAAGGTCGTGATATAGAGCATGAACGTATGGTGATAAATGGAGATCACCCCCGAGTCCAAGAATTATGATGGCAAGGAAGCAGAAGAGTGAGGCAAGATGAAGAGATTATACAGCAACGACGATACCCAGAACGACGACGACCATTGCTCCAGAGAGAGAGAATATGCTCATTACTGGTAAACGAGTCGCAGGAAACTTATTTTGGATCAGCAGGTTTTGGACTCTAAAGTATCGGGCGACGCCTGTTGAAGAAGAATGAGCACAGAAGAAGGGAGACCAGTCAGATTGCAGAAGAGAGAATCGATCAGAAGAGAAACAGATAGAACAGATAGAACAGATAGAACATATGCCATACCCATTATCAAGGTGAGAAACCCAATACTACATGATTTTTTTCCAAGAAGTTCGAGCAGTCAAGGTATAACGGGACGTTAGTAGGATCCCTACGGAATAGTGAATCAAATATGGACATACCCGACAAGGACCCCTCCCAAGGGTCGAGCATAACGCTTGTTAGATTGACTTTGTGCTATAGACACAAGAATATTCTGGTAGATTTGTTCGATTGCCTCGTACTGCTCGAAAGTAGACGAGTTTGAAGATTCAATCTTCGGCATCGGTATCACATCTGTCGTTAGTGGTGAAGCAAGCGAGAATAGCTGTGTCAACGCTATATTGGATAGAATCAGATAAATGTCCGGTAAGCCATACCACTAGACGAAGCGATTGAGAAGCAAGATCCAGATCATCTCAAAGCCAGAACGAACCGACACCCATAGAACAAAAAGCGAGACTTGTTCGGAGCCAGGCTAGAAATGTACGTTCTGATGCAAGGTGATCCCTTGCGACCGACCCGGTGTTTTCCAACTCCAGAGCGGCAAATCCGGATCTATGCCAGATATCAACCCAGAATGGTCGGTCTGAAGGGGAATCCTGGATATGAGCGGGTTCCTCAACGACAGCGTTAGCGACATTGGCCGCTGTCCCAGGAGGCATGAGGAGACGACTGGTTTCTTGGTTAGAGTTATCCGATGGAAATCTGTATGTATTGAATGTGGTATAACCGACAGCGGCTGAGGAGGAGGAGGACGACGACGACGACGACGAAGTTGAAGAAGATTCAGATATAGTCCATGGCAGCATGATGAGTGTAGCTGTCTGTTAAAGACAAGGTGTACATACCGAACTGTGTCTGATAGGATAGTCCTTTAGAAAGGTCTTGGAAGTTGAAAAAAAAAAGAAGGAGGAATGTAAAAGATCGTCATTAATCGCCATCGACATCAACATTAACAACAGCATCTTGATTTGTACGACTAGCATCACACCCTTCTGTCGCCAGTCTACTCAAGCATATGATGACCACGACGATAGATCAGTTAGCCAACGATCTAGTTCAGACATACACTCATCGCTCAGATAAATCCCGTCGATTTCTTATCGGCATCGCCGGTGTACCAGGTTCAGGCAAGTCTACCCTGGCCCCGGATTTGACTTTAAAGATAAACGAAATTCTTTGCTCGACTGGTTCAACGAAAAGATGTGTAGGTCTTGGCATGGACGGCTGGCATCATACAAGAGAAACTCTGTCCTCTTTCGAGGTTTGTCTCTTTCATGTTCTTATGAGTTGGTTTTAAACGTTGCTTATCAGTCTCATCTCCATCCTGATCTCGTGTTCTATAAGGATCCGGAGGAGGCGTTTCGTCGTAGAGTGAGCTTATCTATCAGCGCGCATTCCCTCTTCTTCGCATGGACTTGTCCCATGTTGAAACACAATCATGATCATGCTCACTGGTTCTTTCACTGTGTTTGCTGCAGGGAGCCCACTTCACTTTTGACGCACCAGCCTACCATCAGTTCATCCAATCCCTTCGTTCTCCCATTCAGGCTGATCAGTCCATCGCGTTTCCTACATTCTCGCATTCATTAAAGGATCCGTCGCCTGCTGAACATCCTATTGAATCCTCCGATGACCTCATGTACATAACTCTCCTCACTTCTTGGCCCGATCGAATGTTGTTCTGTTCACACCGCTGACTTCTCTTACTTTTCATTATATCTCTTGACTTTACGCTCATCACGATGTAAGCCTGATCGAAGGGCTGTACGTCCTGCTAGATATCCCTCCTTGGTCGGAAGCAGCTACTCTACTGGATGCCAGGATATGGATTGAAGCAGATCATGCGTTGACCAGGGAAAGGCTCATCAGACGACATGTTCAGACGGGCGTCGAACAAACCGTATTGGCTGCTCAAAATAGAGGTCTGCACACATACTTGTCTTTTTCTTTGTCTTCTCACCGTCAACATTCCCTAGAAGCACTGCACCTTACTGAATCTTTCCGTTACGAACACAAAAATACACCCGTTCTTGCACACATTGTAGTCGACGGATCAGACATGCTCAATGCGGAATTCATTCAAAACAACCTCGCCAAGGAGAACGTCATTGTCGTTCGTGTAATCTCCGATGGATTTGATGAGGAAGGAATCGAAAGAAACGTCTGTTTCCAATTGGCTGCTTCATGATCTTTCTTCAATGTTGATAGACAGTTTCATTCAAATCTTATTTAGACTCTACGGAAAGAAAAGATGAAGTAAGACAAAGAGCGGAAAGGAGGATATATTGGTCGAGAGTAAGAAAAAGTGGGAAAGGGGAGGAGGGTTGAAGAAATAGTTGGATATCACAGCAAAGCATTAAAGACCAGAGAACTATTCTCAGGTCAACCTGGTAGGACAGATAAATAAAAAAAAGAGGACGGGGCGAAAAAGAGAGAAAAGACTATTCCTAGTTACCCAACCTAGCTAGAGCCTCCTGGTTGATGGATCCCAACAGACTTTGGATGATCCCGCCGGTTGCACTAACTCTTGTCAACTCAGCCTTCACATAGGTCTTCTCATCAACCGTGCACCAACCCACCGGGTCTTCCTTCTTTGCTTCGGAAGAGCCTAGCCTTGCAAAGGATGATTGGAATCCTCCTCCAGACTCATCGTTCTCAATCAATCCCAAGTCTTCCTCTGCCCCTGCAGCACCTGGGTTCGAGCCACCGACAGATGTCAAATCCTGGGGAAGGAAGAGTAGAGCGAGAAGCGAATTCATCGTAGCAGGCCAAGCTTTCACCAGTGGTTCACTGATCATAGTCTCAGACCCGGTCAATAGTCTAGCCAAACCGATGGAGACGACTTTGCGGTCCTTGACAGAGAACTTCTGAACCTGGGGAAGAACGACACCCTGAAGAATTCCACCGAAAATTCTGAGAAAGATGTCACAGTTGCGGGTAAAGCCATATCCATGAAAGTCAGACTGAATGTTCATACTAAGGCGAGAGAGACAGAGTACACTCACCCAGGCTGGACAGTCTCGTATTGAGCAATCACAAAATCTGGTGACAGGTCTTCCTTCTTGATGGCAAAGCAGAAAGCGAAGAAGTAAACGAAAGAGTACACAAAAGCCGGCGTTTTTGAGGATTGCAGTCGAGTAGAAAGCAGGACCAGGATAGTTCGAATATATGGTTGAAGGGCAGATCTGATATTCGTTGATGGGTTTGGGATGATAGCAGTGAAGGCGAACGTGGATTTAATCAGCTCATTTTCACCCCTTGATAGTTTTTGAGGGAAATAGAAGACGTACGTTGGCAAGCACTCGAATAAGGCCTGCAACAGAGCGAAACCGTGAATGTCATTGATGTTTGAACTGATCAACTTTTGGAACACTCCCAGTAAGCTCTGAACCTGTCCGTTTGCCACAATTGTCGAGGCTCCCCTTCGAAGCAGCGCCTTCCACATCCTGACCAGAGCCGGAACGTTTCCTCGCTGCTCCCAGAGCGCCGCAGTAAGAAGCGGGCCGAGAAGGTTTTGGTATGCTTCAGGAAGAGAGTCTGCCGGATGAAGCTCGAGGAGTTGAGAGAGGATTTGGAACACGTAAGGCACAAATTCTGAGAAAAAGAAGAATGTTCCTATGTCAGCATCTATCCGAGTAGGCAAACAAAGGTGTCGTCAAAATGATATCTTTCACGAACCGACAACATCATTTTGAAGAATAGTCATGATAGGACCAAATAATTCAGCCTCAAACTGAGCTACCGAGGCAGGCGTACTTTCCGCCACAAATCTGCCGATATACACCCATCCCCTCAAAACATATCAGCATTTCTCCTCTATCGAAACTTGACAAGAGTAACAAGAACAGATCCTCGAAAACTCACCGGATCAAGGCTGAGACAGACTCGAAGCAGTACTGATTAAACTTAGGGTTGCTTGGGTTCTTGCTAATCTCTCCAATGATCCCCACCAGATGCTGAAGCACAACAACGAACACCGGAGTGAGGGATTGTCGGGCAGTCAGAATGACTCGCATTACACCTTGGTAAGTAAAGAACGAAGGAGTAAGAAGTAAGATATGAAACAATCAGCCTGATATGAATGTGCAAATCAACTCGGGCTAGACTCACATCGCATCAAATAATCATTCTCTGACATCTTTTCCGGAGTGACACCTCTCTCGATATTAGTGAACAAGGCGGTCAGAATGTTCTGCGCGAACGGTCGGACGTCTGCTTGAGAAAACAAAGCCTGTCCATTAACTCTGATGAAGAGGATTCGCTCGATTGTAGTGGCAGCGTATGTGTAGACAACATAATTCGATGAGGAAAGATGTTGAATCAGGATAGGAAGCACAGAGACTAGCTGATCTTTGGTGAGCTGTGTAACAAATCAAAGAAACAGAATTCATGGAATCAGCACCAAAGAATATAGTTTCCCAAGGGTCAAGAAGATCTCTTCTGAGCCTACCTGGTTTCGGAAAGTATGAAGGAATTTGATGGCGTCCACCAAAAGGAACACGTTCCCATTAGCAGTTTGCAAGTCCTGGAAGACGTTTTGAGAGAAAAACTGGACGACGTCAACCAGGACATTGGTCGAGGTTACTCCATGCTGGACGGTCGCTCCTCTGGAAGCAATTGAGGTCAACAGATATATCGCCGTGTCCTTGCTCTTCCAGTTCTCTGTAGGGTTTTGGGTATATTGCTGAAGATACGCATCGATATACCTCTTGACGATGGTCGTCACTTGGCTTTCGAATTGTTCCATCAGGGCTCGGGTAAAGTCCGTAGCGGCTTGCCGTCGGGTATCGCTCTCTACATGGTTCGAAAAGGATACATCACAAGGACGTCAGATAAAAGATTTTCCTATCAGAAAGGCAGATGGGAAAACTCACCCGTAGATGGCTCCAGATCGGTTCGAATGTACTCCATTGGGTCGTCTTCAAAGGTCTCTTCCTCGTGTGCTGAAGACAACCAACCACGATGTAGAATGAAGATAATGATGAGCAATTTTCCTCCTCAATCTTGGTTGCGCAAACAATCAAGGAGAACATACTTCTTAAGCTCATGTTGGGCAACACGATTTTCTCCAGAAACGCCTCGAGTGTGCCTTCTTGTTCGAACAGCGCTCGTTTGTCGCCCATCTTGACAACGACGCCCAAGAATCCGAGTGCTCTGCAGACGAGAACGTCCTGCTTAGTGGATTCGGCTCTTGAAACGGGTCCACCAAGGAATTCCCAGACAGACTGAACAAAAGGGGCGAGGAGAGTGGAGTTGAAGGCGTCCGAATATTTCATAGTGAAAAGTTCAAGGATCGAACAAATTTGTGAACGAATTCTGTCGAGCGGCGAAGGCGAAGTATCATCCTCCTGATATGAAGAGAGAGTTGTTAGATCAAGACAACAATTCGAGATAGATCTTCATTTCAGAGCAGTCGAATGAACAGATTGAGAAAACGATGAGACATACGTCGCCTTCCAGCTCGGGTCGTTGCCATTGCAGGTACTTGCCGAGGAGGCCAATCTCTCCAGCAGCAGGATTTCCGAAAAACAAACCAAGATTGTCCTCAAAGAACTCGGGAAGATCTTGGGCATTGAGATCATGGAATAGCTGTAGAAGGAGAAGTAAGGTCTGCGCGAGCTGGGGAAGAGTGGCTGTCGGCGGTAGGGACGAAGAAGGCATCGATAGAAGCTCATCGGTCCGCTGCGAGGGCATACGAGTTGATTTGAAATAGTATAGTTCAGTGAACAATACTCATCAACGATCGAGTATGTGCTTGTGAAGTCTGACCTTGAAAAGCTCAAAGTACGGAACGCAGAATTGATTTAGAACCAGAAGGATTTCAGAATAAAGCCTATCAGAAGCGAATTGAGACTTCCAACTGAGAAAAGGAGGTAGGGGATAAGAGTCAGATGTTGTGGGATGACGAAGATGGACAGAATAAAGCGTACCGCTTGAAGATGGAGTGCGCTGTCTGGAGGACTCCAATGTTGATGGAATAATTGTCTGGCGAGATGGATGAAACGAGTTGCTGTGAGAGTGTAGGTCAGACGCCAGGCGAGAGCGATGGGGATCAGAATCAGGACTAGATCTTCAAGAGGAAACGAGGACAATCAAGACGAGTCAAGATAGAAGGATTCAACCTACAGCGACCAAGCCCTCCCACTGATCCGGAAAGTCAGATTCTGCGATAGCGGCTACGGCTTCGCCGACCTATAAATCGACATCATGCAACCGGTCAGCATGAACCGGGGTCGTACATACAAAATTCACAGCTCACCTGAGCTTGGAGACGGCTGAGTTGAGGAGTCGAGAGAGAGATCATGACGGGAACGAGTTGCTCTTTGATCACTTGACGATCGGAGAGTGAAGGAACGAGAGGCGTAGCTTCCTGTATGAAGAAGATTGTTGGTCAACTCGAGTCGAGGAGTATACAAGCACGATGTCAATCAGACAGATGACCTGGTGAACGCTCGAACTGACCTCAACCCAAGACTTCTTGATGGCGTTCTTGAAGTAGATCCCTGCTGCCAACCTGATCTCCATCGGGGCCTCGCCGGCACCTCTGACGATGGACAGCACGGAGAGGAGGAAACCAGGGAGAGGCTCGCTCTGAGCGAGCTGCCTCTCTGCGCCCCTCCTTGTCTGAGGATCCGACGAGAGCGACTGCGAGAGCAGCGGCAGGAGAGTGACCGTGTCCATGAGTGTCTGAGAGTGTGTATGTGAGAGAAAGAACGAGTGTATCAGGAAGAAAATGTGTTTTGATGGTGGTGGAAGACGAAATGAGAAATAAAAAGAAAAATCAGAAAAATCAAGAAAATCAAAAAAATCAAAAAAAATCCAAAAAATGTTGATTCATCGATTCAAGCGCGTTCGGATACTCTTGTGTCGACCCATCAACCTCAATCGCGCCAACATCGACAGACCATGCTCACAGACACGTTCTCACTTCCTCAGAGCTCCGGATGGCTTCCTAGTTGGATGGTGTTCGTATCCACACTGGCGTTGTTCAACACCGTGCAGAATTATGTGAGCCCGACGCTTTCCAAAAAGGTCTATGCTGCAAAGCCAGACCAGGTGTCTCCTCTTGCCAACAGGTTGTTCGGTACTTGGACGTTGGCAAGCGCATGCATCAGGTTGTACGCCTCGTACAATATTGACAACAAGGAGTCAGTCCATTTGTATGCTTAGCTAAATTTGTCAACCTGGGTGGAAGCAATCATGAGGATTGGGAAGTAGATGGCAACCAACACTAACAACCGACCGTTGCGCAATTCATCACTCCCGGTAGATTGTACAATCTCGCATTTATATCTTACTTGATCGCCTTCTTCCACTTTCAATCCGAGCTTCTGATCTACAAGACCTGTGTTGTAGGCAAAGGATGGATCCCTTCAGCGGTTGTTTCTAGTGAGTCTATCAACGACGACGAGTGGATCGTTTGAATTCATTAACCGTAGCCCCGTCTTCTTCTGGCTTCTTTCAGCGGTGTCACTCGTTTGGATGACCGTCCAAAGAGAATTTTATCTTGGAGCCTAAATAGCTTGTTCTATCTGATTTCATGACCTCAATTAAACGGAGCATATGTCTCTCCGGTTGATACAGATGAGTTCTGACATCAGGCATCTGCCTCTTCTTCTTTCGTTTTGCGTCATCATCTGGTTCGTTGTCAGTCTTGCACTTGCTGATGCATGCTAGCCCTCTGACAATCTCCCTGCCAGGCTTGCTGACCCTGTATCAAAGTCAAGACATAGATCCATCTTATCTTTCCGCTTAATCTCAGGAAGCTAATGACCCTAGGAGGAACATGTTTTCTATGTGTCCTGGAGATGATCGATTTGTTTCTAACCATAACAAAGGGACGCGTTCCTCCTTGATAACCCAAACGACTTACACTTCCTCATTCCATAGCCACTAACTTCTTTCTTCTCACCTCGACCTTTGTTCTTCCCCCAGTTATCTTCCCTCTCTCAATCTCATCCGAGCTACCTGCTACTCGCCTCCATACCTTCTATTGCAGATCAGTTGAGATTCAGATAGAGCTACAAAACTATTCGAAAGTTTTTCGACCCCTCTCCTTATCACAGGACTTGCAAGAGATACCTTATTCAAGCGACTTGAGAGCAAACAAAACAAACCGAATCAATGGGCCTATTCAGTTGTCTTTCTCCCGAAGCGTTCGATTTACCTCGCTCTGACACGCTGGTCGGCCAGACTGCTTCACAAACTCGGTCCAAGCCGAGAAAAGATAGACGCCTTGGTGAAAGAGACAAAACTTGTCGTTCCGTACGTTGGCCCGCTTCTTACTAGCTCCAAATTCTGCATTTGATCAAGTAGTGACTGTTCTGGGTATTGGTTCGTTGTCAGGATAAACGCGCACACAGTGTGTCTTCTCCGAACATATCCCTTGCTGAATCGGTTGACCTTCCTCCTTCCAATTCCCTCTCTTTAACCTCGCTTCGGACTCCAAGTAACGCTCCTTCTAGAAAATCTCAGATCAGTTCTCTGTTTTCACTGTCACCTTCCCCTTCACCCTCTCTGGCGTCTTCGTCACCATCGTCATGTTCACCAAGACCAGTAGTTGTTCACCTATCCATGGTTGGAAGGGATTGCGAATGGGAGAATGATGACAAGCAGCCGAAAAGGCTTGCAAGACCGCGTCTTGGAAGATCTCTGGTCAGTTGGACGCTCCATTCGCCCTTCTTCAACTTGAATTTCTCTGTCGAGGTTCGTTCTGACCCAAGATCGATACCTCAACTTTGTCTCTATAGACAGCTCCTCCAATAACGCAGACTTTAGATGAGAAACACATATCATGCCCAATCTTGTTGGCCTCTCAGCCTTCCGATTTCAAGGGAAGAAAACGATCCCTTTCGACGGTGTCGGTAAGTTGTTTGCGCTCGAGTCTCGTTTTCTACGAAAGTCATAACTCCATCAATCGACTCATTCTCTAAATTCAATCTTCGTGCGGCAGATCTCAGGACCACGTCGTACAAGACCTCGTACTCGCAGTAGGCGGTCAGAGTCTAACTTGTCTGTGAGGCTGCTTTTCCTTCATCTCTATACCCAAGTGAGAGTACGACTCAACGTCAACATTCTCAATCTTTGTTGCTTTGCATATACAGTCTGACTGCCCGTATCCTGATTTAACAACAATCGCTTCACTCCCGAATTCAAACCCATCATCCATTGTATTTCAGATGGACTTTGACAGGCCACAACCACTCGTCTCATCTCATCTGCCGTTAACTACTTCCTCCACCACTTCCACCACTGCTGAGAGTATAGATACATTTGCTCTCATTCAAGATGGACCGTCTCGTTCCAGGACCGTCTCGATCGCGTACCCGTTTTACGCTTACAACCATTCAGAATTTGATCTCTCGCCCCTCTCGACAGATCTCACAACTACACCTGACCTAGTTTCTTTCTCATCTTGTGACAAGTCCAGCTCGTCTTTTTACCCTTCTCCTGAATCTTCACCTGAGATATCTTGGTATCCAAGCGCTCAATCAAGAACAGAGCAAACATCACCTGAGCGGAGATTGGCGGCACTAGCGGCATTGATCATGGATGCCCCAACTCCTAGAACATCGTTTGAGGCAGAAGATCCTGTCCAGTCGATGGTCGAGTCCGAACGATTTCCTGTCAGACCCCTTTCAACCCATCTGGATTTCTCCGACGGAAAGAATGTCGCGTTCGAACCTAGCATACAGGGCTGGGCATCATCCACGACAAAGACAGTTGCGCAAAAGCCAAGAGCGATGATCAAGAACGTGAACGGACTGAAGGCTGAGTGGAGGAAGAACAGAGAAGCAGCTACTTGGGGTGAAGAGCTTACTTGGGAATTCATCAAAGCTGTCAACGAAGGTCGGTAGAGCTTCATGATAGATAGCAGATAAGCAACCAAACCCTTTCTTTCGTTCCCATCAGCTCTCATTACTTCATTTGGTTATATCGTATATCATATGCAAAATGCAAACATGTACACACCACATAAGTTCACCCTTTTCTTTATTTAATTTTCTCTCGTGGTACATCGTGAAACGCTCTCCTATTCCCTCCTCCTATCATAATCAGGCCCGTCCTTCATTTGCGTACACATTTCCGTTCACATCCTTCTCTTCTTTCTTGGTTCCTTTTGGTTGTCTTCTCTTCTCGACCCCGTGACTCCTTCTTGATCAAATAAAACTTATCCCGGTTCAAATGCATGACACAGAAAGCGCAGTTTCCTCCTCCTAGATGATTTGGCTAACTCAAACATACAAGCGTCACCATTCGAACTCATGCGTACTCGTTCACCCGCCCACTCACAACACATCTCATCGTCGAACAGCTTTACCATTGACTTCTTCCTGGTCCGGCTTCAGTTCCGTTTCCTCTACCCCCTATTCCTGCTCCTCCTCCTGCTCCTGCCCCTACTCCTCTACTCCCAGATCCAGCACCGCTGTTCAAGATGCTGAGGAGACTCTGGGTCCCTCCATGATCGCCTATACCTCCTGCTCTTGGTGTGATCTTGTTCGAGCCCGTATCGCCGCCGGCAGAGGAACCTGTGAGAAGATTTCTCAGATGGTTTCTGTCAGCCAATTCTCGATTCTGTTGCTGGTCGTATTGCTGCGGCCGTTGTTGCTGCTGGGAGATCTGAGCATTCATCATTTGAAGATCATGTTGACTCGTCTGTACGTAGGGAACCGGAATTGGTCGATGAATTTCTTGCCGGTTCTCCAGTTGTTGAGGTCGATAATGATGTTTCTGAAGATGTTCAGATTGAGAAGGAGCAGACAATGGTGTAGGCATATTTTGGGATGAAGTCATCGGTGAGAAGAGTGACATGGAAGAAGAAGAAGAAGAAGGCTGTGTCGGGATGTAGGATGCAGGGATCTGTGTTTGAAATGTGTTCTTCGCCACTTGTTCTTTAGCACTGGTTCTTGATCCTGAGCTTGGCGAAGACTCATGTGGTAAACCAGAATATCCTCGTGGTCTCGTGGATTCGTCTAGAGGCTGCGTGGAACTCTGCGAAGCTCTCTCGATAAGAAACTTTTCGAGAGAAGAAGATGAAGTAAGAAGCGGTTCGATTGAAGGAGAGGAAAGTAAGTGGGAGGCTGAGGGAGACTGGTAACTGACTGGTGGATTGGATGGCAGAGAAGGCGACTGGTGTTGGTAATGATTGCCATGCAGTTGTTGAAGGTGTGGATGGTTGGCGTCCTTCAAATGCGAGGGAGGCAGAGGATAGGGCTGATGCGACGTTTGTTGATGAAGGTTCATCGACGAATGATGCTGAACGTGTGGCCGCTGATGACTGTGATTGATCGAGCTTGAATATGAGTGAACAGAATGACCGGTCTGAACGTAATGATCACGGGACGGGTATGCATAACCTGGCGAACGGACAGATGTCGATAAGTGGGAAGAAGATGATGGAACAGAAGGCGCATGATCGATGATACTGTGATGAGCAGCTTCATAAGTTGCTTGACGTCTGTCGCCGTTGCTTCCGTCGAGTCCTCTGCCAAGATTAGAAGGTTGATGCCTCTCGAACTGATTTAACAACTGCTGCTGGTGTTGCCTTTGTTGTTCATAGTGAGGCAACTTATGAACTGATGGAGGACTCAAAAACGTCTGAAGCAACGTCATCTTCTCCTTTGACAGGTTCCTGGCCGCTGTGTTACTGTCCACGCCAGCTAATCGAGACAACGACAAGCCATCTGGCGCTGACTGAGATGAGGGGACCGATTGCCCAACATATTCTTTACGCAAAGTATCTGCTAACGTCAACCGAGGTGCACCTTCTGGCTCAGCTACCGAACCCGCCGATGATGTCGACATTGAGGAGTTAGAAGGTATTGACTGCAGAGGAGCCGCCCCGAACGAGAGAGGATCTGAATGCACAGGCGGCTGAGGGGCAGATCTGACTGTGTTCAACTGTGGTTGTCTATGATCAACCGAAGGAGATGGGTAGGCCGGGTTAAGTAAAGCAAGCAGAGACGGATTCGGAGCTCGATGCATGCCGTTCCAGCTTGACTGTCCACTAGATTGAGTATGCGGTTGAGGTTGAGGTTGAACATGATACATAGAAGCAGAAGCAGCCGTACCAGCGCTAGTCAAGGAACAATCAAGTGAAGAAGTTGAGGATGAGGCCGAGGTATGCAGTGATATGGGTGTTTCGTTACAACCAGGTGAGGGACTGGGAGCCAAACTACTAAACTCTGAAGACGATGGTGATAGGTTGGATTCCAAATTCGCCCGAGGTTGCAGATGACTCAATGTGATGTTACCAAAGAGATTGTCTAGCATCGAAACAGATCCTTTCCCCGATGCCGGGATTATCGGCTTGGAGTCGGCTATGAAAGTAGGCACAGGCGTGTTTGTTCCTTTTGTTCTCTCCCCGTCGTCGAGAGTGGTCGATTCGGATTCATGGCTATCAAGGAATCGTTTAAAAAGCTCGTCCAACGCATTGATCGAATCTGATTTACTAGATGTACCAGGTATCTCGGCCTCAGGAACCACAGGTTCCATCAGTTCAAGTGAATCTGCCAACTGTTTCGGTGTCGTGGGAGACTCTATCACGTTGAGAACCAAGGCGCTGTCAGGAAGTGGAGATGATGAGGGGGCTGATATTGTTGTATCACCGTTCTTGAGCAAGTTCCGCGGTTTGTTTTCCTTGATAAATTGTTGAAGGAACCTAGGTTGAATCGAACGGATGAAGCCAAAAGCCATCAGCACCAACAAATTGCACATATTTGTCGGCGGTGATCATGGAAAGAAACCAAGACATACTGGACGAAGGGGAGAATCATGTAAAATTTGTAGTTGCCAACCTTACTCGAAAGAGATGATCCTGAAGGCATATTCTTTCTCTTCCATCCAGGAAGATGCTTCAATTTGAACCATTGTATAGCCTTTTGAATTGAAGAAAAGTTGATGACGAAATGAAGGAGTCTCAGTCGGTATGATCGTCATTCTGAAGGATGCGCTGTAGAACGAGCATAGACCTACCCCAATCTCTTTCCGAGTTAACGTCTTGAATTGATAATCTTGAGAGACACCGGGTACGATGAACAAAGTGACGCGTTGGCCTTGTATGTTCGTTTCAAGAAAGTTGTTCTTGTTCAACAATCGAGTACAATCATAGCCAGTTTCTTCTAAGACCTGTCGGAAGAATAAGGCAAAAGAGAGTATTAAAACCTATAGTCGTCGTTTGTTGATGAACCAGACTAAATTATCGAACCTCTCGAGCAGCACAGATATGCTTTGGCTCCTCCTGGTTGATTTTTCCTTTGGGGAAGGACCAAGTATTGCCTTTCCATCCTTTGACTAACAAGCACTGTTGACAGTGATCCAGCATAGAAGATAGGAAGATACCAAGTCAGTCTTTCCCTTCTCATTACCTAAATCACTTTCAACATGAAACGTTCGTCTTCACGTGCTTCTATACACAAGTCACGTACCTTATCCCAAGTCTCATTGATCAAGATGGCCCCACAAACAGGAACTCTCATCTTGTACCTCATGAACTCCAAGAACATCTGTTCGTGCTCATCGCTCCATTCACTCAACAAAGGACACACTTTGAAGAATATTTCGGAGAATCGTTTGAGGGTGTATGAAGGAAGTGATGGATTGAGCTCCCGGTTGAAGTCTTCATAGAACCAAAAAGCTTGCTCGACTTGGAAGCAAATACGGGGTATCGATGATAATTCAGATGGAGGGAGATTGAGAATGAATCGGCTAATACAGTTCCACAAAGGATGCAAACAACGAAGGAACAGGCCCGGACGTGGAAAGGGATCGACCATGTGAAAGGCGCGTCACACAAAAAGCGGCGAAGAGGTCGGTAGATATATTCGAAAAACTGATGTATTAGCCTCCATTCTGATTGCCCTTGTTTGACAACGATGTGTTCATTCTCAGCGAGATATGAAGCACCTAGAAACGAATGTATATTCTCACGTTGATAGATCTTCCAAGATCTCCAACAGATCGGCTGTCTGAAAAGAGAATGCAGAGCTAGAAGAAGTTGAAGGGGGAGCAGAAGAAGGCCCAATATCTGGCGGAATTGGACTGATGATGGACATGTTTGCTAGAGCGTAGTATCCAGGACAGAGAGAAGGGAAGGAGAGAGTGTCGGATGTGTGACGTTTGGGGTCTCGATGGTTGAAAGAAGGGAAGAGAGGGATATGCGGTCAGAGATATCAAAGATTGTGCCGATATAATCGAACATAATGTCAACGGATCTGCGGTCACGGTGGTTACTGTTTATTGTAACTACCACCTGTAGTTACGAGGCTAGTCGTCAAGTTGACTTTGCGGAAATGAAAGAAGTTCTTAAAAAGGTCTAAGCGGAACAAGTGAACATGTTATAACAGAACAGAACAACATAGTACATTTGTACAAGAACATGTAGAACAAAGATGGACTGAGCTAAGATTGTATTGGAAGATGATGAGTATATAAACAACAGAACTGGCTTTGGAAATTTACACTATATATGCGATCAGCTTGAATGATTCATGAAATGATTGTTCCCGTCGCACCAGTGGCAGCTCCAAACCACCTACCCAGCTCCTCGTGCAGCTGTGAATTTCATGAAATCAAGAATGTATCAGGAGGTTGTCTGTGATGTGCAGAGAAGCTCAACATATACTCACAGGATTCATGCTGGTAGCACCATAGAGTGGAGCAACCTGGCCGATCGGCCAAATTACAGTTCCTTCGTTGCAGAGTTGCGCTCGGCGAATCCGATGAGCAAGACCGTCGGGAGACGCGAAGCTAAGATTGGCTATAAGATCGCAACGAAGAGAATCGGTAAATGAGCGAAGGACCATCGCAAACTCCTTCGAAGATCGATTGTACTTACGGAGAGTGCTTCCCCATTTTCGAAGGTTCTTGGTCACTAAATAATTACAGAAAAAGTAGAATCGCCGTCAGCACGCAGTAGGCATGATTGTCTTGGTTATGACGAGAATTCGATCACTCACTGGGGCTGTCAATAAACCCAGGGCAGATGATAGTAACTCCAATGTTGTGAGGAACTGATAAAACTCTGAGAGATTGACCTAGATGATACAAATAGGCTTTCGAAGCTCCGTAGGCAGCGAATGTACAAGGGGCATAGATTGAAGCCGATGATGCGACGATAACTGAAATGATAAAACAATTAGACGTGTTAACCAATCAAGAGTAATATAGTGGTGGCAGGAGGAGGCAGGCTTTAGCTCACCAATGCTACCCTTTTTATAAGGGATCATCGACTCCCAGGTCGCCAGGATCAAATTGACACATCCACTTAAAATAGGTTCAAGGATTCAGTCACCAAACATCACCAAAATGATACACATACGTGATAGAGTAAGCTTGACTTACGTCACACTAAGAAGTCAGGTGAGAAGAGAGAGTACACATAAACGTTAGCGTTCATTGGACTCTGATATACACACATCAAAACAAGGTACCTACTTCGTATCAGCAACTCTCCGAACAAAGTCTACTCCCCAAGACCGGGTACCAGCCTCACTCCAGGCTTCCTCCATATGTCCTGCAGTTCCGCTAACCTGGAGCAGCACATCGATTCCGCCTCTCCTGACAGCAATCTCTTTGACCATGGCTTTAGTTTGCTCCTTGTCGAATGTTGTAAGATCATGTTTGATGATTTCGTATGTAGCTACCGCTGGTAGGTTATACGTGTCTGTTTTTTCGGGATTACGGAGCAGGAGCACGAGGTGATACGAAGGAGAATCGTACTGTTTGAGAAGAGAACCGCCAATTTGGCCAGATCCACCAGTGATGAGGACTGTCTGAACTCTATCGGGTGATGGTTTCGGGAGTGGAGTGAGCGACTTGAGAATAGAGAGCGGAAGCATTGCTAGAGTTGTCAAAACTGAAACTGATGACATCGACATGGTAGTCTGATCAGATGTCAGCAATGAAGAACGAGATGGGTTTGAGCTACAGTGTGTCGACCAAGGGGTGAGAATTAGATAGATGATAACAAACAGAATACGAACAAGGGATAATACAAGATTCTCAAGCAGGTAGGGAAGCCGAGGGATTTGGCAAGGAAAGTAATCTGCAGAGCGCTCGAACTTTGAGATTGAGTTGAGCATGATGGGCTCGCCTGTGACCTTCTTGTTTTCTTCGGATTGAGACATGATTTCTGACGATTTTTCCTTCGAGCAGAAGAAGAGATGATAAAGATTCGATGTGTTGGTGTGACAAAGGAGAGAGAGAGATGACGAGACGAGAAGTTCTAGTTCTTATAGGATGCCCTCGATCAGATTCGATTCGATTCGATCTATTCCCTCTTCTACCCGCTTCGAGGTGGAGACAGCGGAAAGATGTTAGAGGTCATTGTGATGACCAGTATTGCACAGCTAATAACTCTACGTCATCGGCACGTGGCAAATACTGCTTTCACGTAGTTAGGGTTTCTCTCACCGAATGACACATGGCTTGGGTGTGCATCTAGTAGATCAGCCATCTAGTTAGCTGTATAACTGGGAGCGAGTGCAATCCTCAATCGCCCCTTACCGAGAGGGAGCGCTCCCAAAAAGTTGTCTTGAGATAATCTTATCTGAGACCAGATAACTATCAGTGCACAGGAAGCCTTTGTTGGAATCAATGATTTTTTTGTCTTTCTTTGTCTTCGTTCGAACACTGCACTCTTGTTTGAATCGTTAGCAAAACACATGGCATTAAAGGAAGCAGTTCTTGTGTAATGATCGATTGCCGAACTTCTTATTATTCAAGCTGCCGCTTTTTTCGACATCTTAGCTTCTTCTCGCCTTCTCTTGATTGCAGCATGTCGGGCTTTTAGACTAGCTACTCTGTCGAAGGCATCGTCTCTGAAGAATGCAAAAATGCAAAATATGATGAGATAATCATTGACGGTTTGTTAGTATATTGGTTACTCGAAACTTCGTTGGGATGCTCAGCACAAGATTATCTTACTGTGCTCGCTCCTCTTCTTCAAGCCTGGGTTATAATATTACTCAAGTGAGACCACTTAATCGGATCACAGCAACGACCGCATGTGTCAAGTAAATTAAAGACACACCTGAGTAAAATCTCTTCCTTCTCTTCTTGTTCTTTTCTTCTTCTGATAGCTCCTGCATCCTCCTCAACCTCTTCTAAAACTTCTTCGATCCTCACCGGCTCGGCCTCATACGTCGTCTTCACCGTTTCATCAGTCATCGCCTTCTCTTTATCGACTTTGCTCACAACAGTAGTAGCAACTGGGACTGAAGCTATCGAAGCTAAGAAGTCGTCTAATTCGGCATCAACGTTAGACGAATTCACAGAAGCTGCAGCGGTGGAAGTAGACGTGAGATTTGCTGAAGGGATTTCTTCTGGAGGAGGCGAAGCTTCTAGTTTGGGTGCCTTAGACGGGTCAGCGAAGAATCCAGGGGGTAGCACAGACGATGAAGAGGCTGAAGAGCTTGGGTTGGATGATGTTGGAAGTGTAGGTTGTGCGGGCTCCATCTTGCGTTTCTTCTCTGACGACGGCATTACTATCGCGATCTCTGGTTTAGGTGCGGGTCGCTTCTTTTCTGAACGTTTCTTCTCATCGTCCTTCTGCCGTGCAATGGACGTCCGGTGTTGTTTGGAAGCAATGTGTCCAGCCCATTGAGTGACTGCCATGTATTGGAGAAAACGAACATAAAATGAGTCTCAGGTAGATGTTGAGCAAACAGCGAACACAGTTGGACAGTGTTACCTTTCATTGCACAAAGGGTACATCGAATTTCTCCAGCTGAGTTATATGACTTGATGATACGAGCATTCGAGATTTAGTAACGACTTGTTTCAACGCTACGAACATAAATTCCAGAAGACGTACAGCATATGGATCGGTTACTTTAGGCGCTGTCGAAGCTTTCTTGGCTCGAAGAAGAGATCTCGCATCGGACATGACAAGTTATCAGAGTTCTGATGATAAGAAATAGAAGTGTAAATTATTTAAGGCTTATATGATAGCTGATTGACGAGAGGATATTGACTGGATGAATGAATGGATGGATGGCTGAGTGGATGATATATATGGAAGAAATCGACTGTAAATGCATACTTATCTAATTGGACCTCTGACATTACACAATAGCACAGCTCAAAGGTTAATGTTGATCGATTCTTCCTCTCAAGATATCATCTATCATTTCATCCTCTCCTGGAGCTGTCCATTCCCTCTGGTTCTAGCCTCAGTTAACCATGGATAAAAAACCAACGGGTCGTAGTCAGATCAAGCGTGAGTACCGTGATGAATTGTGTTCATTGGATTGAGTCGCGTTGTGTCATCCATCAAACTTCGAGGCCCAAATCTTCAATCTCACATTCCTCTTCAGAAACCTTCTCTATATATATTCATAATTGTTCATCAGCAATTTGTTTTGAGCAGTTCTTCTTCGACCGGTACAGACCTGAAGTTAAAGAATGAGTTTTGAGGAAAGTAGCCATAAATCGATGACAAAAAATCAACCACAGCCCGGTTATAACAGACTTCTGCCTTGGCGCATACATCCTACAATCTTCGATGTCGTCCTCCAGTCAAGATCAACCTCAATTGACTAACGTTTGTTCTCATTTTCGTCACCTGTTGATTACTCCTCTTTTTCGATATCTCTCTTTTCAGATCTTCACAGAATAACAATGCTTGGAGATGGTTGTGTAGGCAAGTCTGCGATAGCAATCCAGTTCTCAAATGCCGAATTCATCCAGGTCCGTTTTACTCTTGATCTTGAACGGCTTGTCTATCAACAGGAGCGCTGATCTTTAATCAACCTTCGTTCACTCAGGATTATGATCCGGTACGGTACTCCATCATCGCGGATCTTTTTGTTGTGTTCGCTTTTTCTGACGTCTCTCATATCCAATGTTCTTTGACAAATGAACGGAAAGACCATTGAAGACTCATACCGCAAGAAATTCGAGATACTTGGAGAACAGCATATCATCGAAATTCTGGATACCGCAGGACAAGGTGAGTTCATTTTGTCTCCTCTCACCTTGCTTCTGAGGTATCGCTTGTACCATGAAAGCCTCAATTTGTTCAAAACATCTGTATACATCTTGTTTGGAAACTTGTGTATGGCTGTGGTATATTTTACTGGGTTACGCGGCTTAGAGGAGTATAGCGCGCTTCGTTCCCAGTGGATCAAAGAGGGAGAGGCCATCATGTTGGTCTACTCAATAGCATCTGCGATCTGTAAGTTTATATCCCAATGGAAGACAGCACCGGATTTATTGACTGACTCTGTAGTTTCTCTTTTACACACTGGCGAAATTTGTCATTTCTTGAAGCGTTCAATCGCATACCTGAATTCTTCCAATCAGTAATTGACTTGAAACATCAGATTGGAGAGGACACTCCACCGATAATTCTGGTCGGAAACAAGTGCGACCTAGAATCTGATAGTAGAGAAGTCTCGTTTGCGAATGGCGTAGAAATGGCTGAACTCCTAGGAATCAAGGATTTTCTTGAGGTTCGTTCAGGACTATTCGATTTTCTTTCATCAAGTGCGATAATCGGGCAACAAGACAGCTTTGTATTGACACTTGCAGAATGTTCGCTCAGCTCTCAGCTATGGACCGAACGAAGGTTGAAAATAGCTATCAGAAATTGATTACTGAAATCATTGAATTAAAGAATGGGGTTCCAGGTGAAAAGATTGGCTCTTTATCGAATGGGGTACAGACTGGTGTTGTAGGTGATTCATCTATCGGCTTGCCAAAAAAGGCGCACAAGATCAAGAGCTGTGATATCATGTGAAGAGAGAGGGTGCAGGGCCCGTTTACTTCTCGATCTTTTCTTGTTTTGTCTTGGAATCTTTATCCTTCGCTTAATCGCATTCATCTTTCTTCAAGTCTATCTCTCTCTGCCATTGACTTCCTATTTTGTACATGTTTCCTTGGCAACGACTCATTCGAGCTTCCACTCTCTAACCTGTTGACTCTCCTTCGCTCTTGTTCTCAACATAACACTGTATATTCTCATCGTTCGTACACGGCCTTGAAGGCCTTCTCATTGTTCTCATCGCAAATTTATGACATGCTGTCAACATATATATATGTCTCTCGATATCCGATATAAAACTCAAATGATCGAGGGAACGAAACAAAGTGGACAAGAGAGATAATTCAGTCATTCTTAACGGCTCGGAGATTGCCCTCTGTCTGTTCATCCTGGTCTTGCGTTAATATACCAACCGCACTATAGTTTCAGTATGACCAAACAAAGATAAAAATTAGATGTCTTCTCAATGCGCGCTCAGTTTGTTGGAGAAGATGAAAGAGATTAGCACAAAGAACGGACGATTGGACTTTTCCTTTGATCTTTTCAAGACCGGAAAACTCGGTTAATGTTCCATCCTATGAAATCGAATCCAACCAATTGAAAGACGATCCAATCAATATGCTTGCGCTTCCTCTGATTTGCGAAAGTAACAAGGCTATAAGTTTAAAGAAAAGAACCCAAAAAAACTCACAGCGGCACTGCGTTTCCAATCTCCAGATGAAACTTGAGAGTTTCCTTTAGACTGTTCATCTTGATCCCCTGTAAGCATTCCCCATCCGCTATTGGCGCCCATAAGAAGATGAAAAAAGGTAAGCATGCTAAGCTTCGATCCAACGTTTTGGAAACTGTAATGTGCGAGAGAGGAAGACAAACCTCTTCAAACCACCGACGATATGATCATGTCTAGCCTCGAGTTTCAGTTCCCTCGAGACTTGATCTCTCTCTTTGTCAGCCAATTTCTGTAATTCTGAACCTGAGTCTGTCCAGCTTTTCAATCCGGTGACACTGCCAATCGTCTTTGAACTCACCATGAATGAAATCAGTTTTAACATCGGGATAAGTTTACTCTAAGAGACAAAGAACGAAAAGACAGTTTCTGAAGCTTACGGAATAGATGGCTCCTCTAGCTTGATTGAACATCGCATGGGTAGTCGAAGAGGGCACCGAAGGATCATAGACCGTTTTCTCTGCTTCATCCATCATGTTTTGCCTTTTCTCGTCTTCTTGGTTCGTTCGTTTGTTTGTTTGTTTGTTTGTTGTATTGACGTTCTATTAATTTATCACTTACTCGAGAGGTGTCATGTCTTAGTTGACTGACCTCCATGGTTTTATACGAATACGCACGAGGAGAGGAGCCAATTTTATTATTTGACAATCAAAACCCCAGAGATGATGAATCCCATCTTTCTATGTTTTCGCTGGGTGAGACGATGACGGATATACATTTTCCAGAAACAATGTGGGGAACGACGGAAAGGAGTGAGTCATCCATACAAAAAAAAGCAGGCACTGCTTTGGCTGAAAATTCGAACGACTAGCGCTGATTAGATTAGATCAGATCAGAACTCAGTCGAATTTGCGCCCCCATTTTGTATGAAAACGGATCGGCTTGAAAGAGAACCAAGAAGAGTGGGAAAAGAAAAAGTCTGGATTAGAAATAGAATGTTTATCAGACGAACTGAGAGACATTGACTACAAACGATATTATATATCTATAAAATACAACTGTCACCTGCTACGAAGTACATAAGGGACAAACAAGAACAAGTCTGGAAGAGACCAAATTTCAACGACTACACAGGCAGTCGCTTAGTTATGTACACATACTCATATCAAAATCTAGAGAGAAATTGATTCAACTCAAGGAAAAGAGACGAAGTGAAACAAAGTGGGAGGGATAAATCAAGAGAGCTCGATTGACGTATCATAGCACTCCGTAGGGGCTAATCGACAAAAGAACAAAGCATACGTCAGGTTCGATTTCGTTCATGATTGTTGAAATAATTAAAACACGAGGAAACGAACTCTGGATAATCCTCCACGACGACCACTACGTTCCCTTCGCCGTCCTCTCCCTTGTTAATTTTGTGTACGCCTTCGTCCCTGTACGATCTTGTACCAGGTACCGAGCGATCCCTTCTCTTCGTGCCCACCATCGAAGTCAGCTTGTCTGTCTTCATCTTGGGAGGGGCAAAGTACTTTTGAACGCCCGTTCGGGGAGGCGCCCGGGATGGATGTAAGGGTGGAGTGGGCGGTTGGGCTTGATACGTTGGGAAACGAGGTGGCATATGATTCGGATGTGGGTTCAGTAGCGAAGCTAATGACATGATGTTTACCGTGTTTGACGCGCCTCTAGGCGTTGGCGGAGCGCTAGGTCGGATTGGTCGGAGCTGTAAGCAACATAAAAAAAATTGATTATAAGCTGAAGGTACTCAGGCAGAGTGGTCTTGTATTCAATATGCTCACGTTAGCTAACTCAGGAACTCCTAGATGATAGCTTGCATCTTCAATGAACTCTAAGAAAGCTTTCTCAAAGCGGTCGAACGGATAACGGACTTGCAGTCCATGGAGGTGATCTAAAAGACTAGCCGTCTGATTGTCAATCGTCAAGAACTAGAAGAAACGATTGACGTGATCAACAAAGTCTGTTTGTAAGCGAGACTTGACTTTGTATTGGACAAAGCCTTTGCAAGCACATACCTCAGATCTCCTTTCTTCCATCTCCTTCTCAAACTCTTCTCTGCGCTTTCCACCGCTACCCGGCTGCCTACCTCCAAATAGTATCCAAGCGGCCTCGGCTATGCCAGTTCCTTTCCCGGTTACGCCACCGGATCCAACTCCCAGCACCAGGTCGACCCCCTCGCCACCAAGCCAGCCATGATGAAGGAACCCTTCAAGGCATACCTGGGTAAGAAGCGAGGCTAGTAATGCATACCATGTCCTCGATGGCCGAGCCGCACCTGTCCTAGACGCTCTGACCGGAGAAGACTCCCTGGAGATCTGTCGAGACGGTGGGATTGAAGGTGGCAAGCGGAAAGAAGGAGCCTTCGTCTGATGGAATGGGTTGGCAGCTGAAGAAACAGACGTCCGGTGGGCGCCAGGTCGGGAGGACGGATCGGCGATCGAGGAAGAACGTCCTCGAGTGTATCGATTGCCTTGTCCCTCATCATCTGATTCACAAGACGAAGAGTACGACGAGGACCCCTCCTCCACTACAGAACCCTCTGAATCGCTTTCAAGCCAGTCGTCCTGAACAGTTCTCGCACGGGCGAGCCGATTTCTAAACATATGAATATTTTGCTCTGCTGTGGCTTGTCCGATACTTTTCGAAAGTGCCGCGCTGACCAGAATGAATTGCTTGAGAAGGTAGAGCAACTTTCCACTGGCCAAAGCGCGCTCGAGATCTGAGCCCTCTTCGAGTTGAAACCACTTTCTCTCAGCTGGCGCTAATCCGGACGAGACCGGTCGATCGACCATCATCGGAAAGGATAATTCTGATGCGAGAGTTGAAAGTCTAACCGATGGAAGAGATCCCCACGATGGTTCTCTGTGAACCCCATCTAGGTATAATGCTTTTGATCGACCAACCGCCTTCTTAGCCTTTGGCCCAACTGTGGACGGAAGATCCGGTGGATGAATAGAAGAAGTGGAGGTAGACGACGACGAGGAAGGCTGACTGCCTGCAAATGCCCAAGGCCCTTCTGGTCCGGCAGCTCGAGGAACTTGATCCCAGATTGATCCAGGAGGATATATGTGGGTTCTGGTAGAGGATGACGAGGAAGAGGAGGTGGCAGAAGCTGTCTCAGCAGATATAAACGCAGCTGGGTCGGCACAAGCAGGACTGGTGTCCGAGAAATCTGGTCGGAAGTCTGTCTTTTGTGGGTTTATCCTGCAAAATGACGATGCGGTGGAGAGGAGGGGAGATGAGATGTTGTAGAGTAGGTCGATCGCGTATTCTTGAGAAGGCGTTACCGCATGAGTGGACTGTTTGCTGGAAGACAAATGTCCATCTGGGCTGATATCATTCTGAGAGAGTACATCAAGAAGCTCCGATAGTGCTAGGCGGATTCGTATCGCTTCTGGAAGAGGTTGAACGTCTTGAGGCGGAGGTACGTAACTGTCCTCATCCCAGTCGCTCTCGTCCTCGCTCTCTTCCTCATAAGGACATGAAGTTTTGTACTTGGCTAGCATGCTATCCAACAAAAAATTACAAAAGCCGCAGGTTGAAAGCGTGTGAGTGGGATAGAAGACAAAGAGGAGATGAGAGAGCAGGGCTGAAGGGACGCCGATAGTAAAAACTATAAAATCGAAAGCACTCACGTAGAGAGCAGTCGTTCGATCCCTTCTGCCTTGATCTTGAGGGCGTGTAGTTCATTAAGTGATGCCTCATTGAGGATTGGGCCTTGTCCGTTGAGAGAGCTCACAAAGGCAGCTTTGTGAACTTTCTTACTGTCCGACAGCTTCCGGCCAGATGCACCATACCCGAGAATCTCCGGTGTACCGAGCAGTTGCTTCCGCTTCGGGTTGACCGGGAGAGAAGAGTTCAAGGTGGACAGGCCAAGTTCCTTCTGAAGTTGAACCGACCTAGCTTGAAGTTGAAGGGAAAGCATATGATCAATCGCTAGGGTCTTGCTAGACTGACTGGCCGGTTGAAGTCGAGCAACCGAGGTGAGAGATGGGTGTTGGTAGGGCTCATTTTGTGGTAGCATATGGCGAAAGATTAGTTGTGGGTGATACCTAGGGCTGACAAAAAGAAACTGTCTTGCCCGAGAGCGGGGATCTGTGAATTCGGTGTGCGAGTTGTGAAGGTCAGGATGAACAAAGGTATTTAAGAATTGGTCCTAAAGAGTGAAGGTGAGAAGGAGGTCAAACTGAATGGCAGAGTGAGAGTCAGAGTAAGAGTCAGAGTAAGAGTAAGAGTATGGTGGGCAGTCGGTTGGATTGAAATGAATGAATGATTGGTAAAGAGATGGAAGGTAAAAAACCAGTTACCCGGTTGATCCCGAAGCCCGATGAAACCCGAATAATAAATGAAAATCGCCGGCGTCTTCCGAGGAAACTTGACCCGGGAGCCGTAACCTCGATCCTGTATGTATAGAACTGTGTAGATCCTGTAATTCTGTGCCTGTATGAACCTTTATTGGTCTTTGAGCTTCAGAGTTTGTATTGAATATTAGAAAGACAAACCTGAGGGAGCTTCGAACACTCTTACAGTCTAACTGCTGCGTTCGTGTTTGTCTCCAAGCCGACATATCGTCTAACGATGATAGCACTGAGTGGTCGTTCTCACTCAAGTCGCGGAAGAATCTTGCGGAGATGAACCAATACCTTCGAAAACAGCGGCTATGAATGGAAAGCCATGCGGAAGTGTCAAGAGCTCTGTGGTGAGCGCTTCTCGCGCTCACACTAACTGTGCAGATTGCCTTGCTAATGATGCTACCTGCCCAGCTGCCTTGTTCAATTCTTCCTTCATCCAGAACTGCTAGTCTTGATGGTCTCTGCGCTGCTCTTGCTCCGCAGTCTAGCTCCTACCGTTTGCACTCGACCTTCTTCGCCGCCTGACGCGGGGGACGTCTTCGCTGAGGTGCGCACAGAAACCGCAAGCGAGCGTACCACAAGGTGGACAGTCTCGTGTCGGAGGGACGTCCGCGCACCTTTCTGACGTTCGGAGACGGCGCGTTCCCATCGATTTCTCGTGGGCATATGGCCGGCCTAGTGAACTCGTTGTTTGCTGAGCTGGCAGCCTCGCCGTCGCTGCATGTTCAAAAAGTGAGGGAGTTTCGAACGCCGAGGATATGTTCGAAGTGCCAAGGCGACTTCGCGAGAAGAAGCAAAGTGTGGGCGCTGACAGAGTGTCGAACCGTCTGCTGAGTGAGTCAGATGAGTCTTGTATGTGTCTTTTTATTTTTGTGTCAGTTATTCAATGCCCTTTTTCCTTGCTCTCAGACTTGGTAAAACATAGATGTGAACGCATTGCGCAACATGCTGTATCCAGCGCTGTACCAGGAGAGAATCCAGGAGAAAGAATGCCGGGGTTCGTTTATGATACCGCTGAGATTGAGATGATAATTGAGGCAAAGATTGTAGCAGAGGTTGAAGCTAGCTCAATGTGAACACGTGAGCCATCACCCATATGTACCTGGTGGTTTGTGGTGCGAGTCGATGAAGACCATGCATTGAACATCACCAGCCCGGGTTGTTCCTCCGCAGCAGCCAAAGCCATAACGTAGAGAGATTTCAGGAACCAGACAGGTTGAGCCTCCGACAACCTACCATGTCTCTATGCCCACTAACATTTACTACATCTCTTTTCAGTCACTGACACTTTCTTTCTTTTCCTTTCTTGCGCTCACCTTTTCTCTTTTACACATCACTTACCCTGTCTTCACGCACTGATCCACACTGACCCAAAACCAATCATGTCTCCTGAAGGCTTCCTTGTGACAGTAAGGATACTCCTGATCGCATACTCCTACTGATCGTCATTGACACTGAAGCTTCTTATGGATGTATGCGCCGGGGTTTTAGAAAAGATGGAGAAAAAGACAGCCAACTTGTGAGTTCAACCTGTAATCCATATACGAAAGAACACATTACACCGTCTTTGACGTCCATCCGTTTCATCATTCAAAAGTATCATCCCCCGCTCAGGTAATTCGTCTTTTCGAACTACTAGTGTTGTCGTGCAGTTTGTAACTCTTCCACCAGCCTTGCTCCCTGTCACCGTCTCGAGTGAAATCAGCCCATATCACGCCCGCTCGACATTTGAAAGCCTTCTCTGTTAGCCCTGCAAGCACGATCTCACGACCCTTGCGGGAGCAAGTTCGTGCTTTAGCTCACCACTCAGACCCATCTCCCTCCATACAGAAACCTGGCCCATGCTTACCAACGCTAGACCTATCATGTCAATCCTCGATAACACCAGAATGCCACGCCATTCGGGCAACTACTGTCCATGATTTCCTGGAATCACTACAACCGAGACGGAAGGGACCGAAGAGACCGAGCAAAAAAGTTAAAAGAATGGGACAAGGACATTTGTCTCGGCAGAAAGTCTCTCAACATGCACCCAAATTACCCCCTCTGATCTTTGAGGATGAAAACTGCATGTAAACTCCATCCTATCTTATTCCGCATATACTCAACTCCACTTCTTGAACATTTTTGTTCGCAGCTCATCACTTAACTTGATATTTCTTTTCCATTCAATTCTGTCTCAAGATTTCGCCCTCAGTCTCGATGGTCGAAAATCAGATCCAACACAAAATACGGACCTGTGCTCGGTGCATCTGAACCTGACACTCCTTTACCGTCTTCAGATGAGATCTTCTCATCTGATCTGTCGAGTTTTAAACCTTTGTCATGCTGGAAAGAAAAAATCGAAGCAGCATCTTCCATAATGCAGGAACCTATCAAGAAGAAGCTTAAAAACAAAGAAGACAAGAAAATATCAAGAACAATCTCACACTTGACAAGCAGAAAGCGCGCTGTTTTCCAAAAAACCCCTTCTAAGACGTGGAAAGAATTAGATATAGTAGATGTAAATGATAGGTTTGTTGTTTTGTTCCTACTCGCAATCAAATTGACAAGATATCAGTTCTCGTGTTCAAGGTGACTCTTTCCCTCTTCGTACAGCCATCCTCGGAATGAGCTGGAGACCGGCACTTGGCGCTCTCCACCTCGTCTATCGAACATCAATCGTGCTGCTTTCAAGCCTGTGTCGAAGTTGACAACCGTTCACCAAACCGCGCAATGTCTATCTTCTCTCGTAGAGCTGCCCATGGAATCCAGTCCGGTCGAATCCGAGCCTATCACTTCTTCCCCTCCAAGAGATCATCAATTCACGAGGCTAACATCCATGGCTGACTCCATTATATGTTCTCCCAAATCATCTTGGTCTAGGGTATCAAGGTCGAAGAGCGGCAAAAGGGGAGCAGTTGCTTTGAAGGATACGCACATTGAAATTCCACGTACTTTGGATCTGAGAAGCGACAGCATAGATGAAGAAGGGATCGAATGGAACGCATCGACTCAATCAAACCTTCGAGCAAAGCGACTCATCTTAGAAGAACCATCAACTCGACAATCAATCGAACCACTGGGTAGAGCAAAGAAACAACCAACTAAAACGTCTGATTCCCGTCCGCTTGACTCACGTTGCGCGCCTGCATCAGGCGCCATGAGATCTTCTCGTATATATTCTCGTTCAACAAGAAATCCATCGTTTTCAGCCGAAAAGATTCTAGAGAAACTTCTTCCGATAGCGTCCCAGGTCTCAAATCTATCCCAGTCTGGAAGAAGCGTTGATAACTCCACGACTCTTGAGAAGCCTTCTTCTTTCCCAGAATGGGAAAATGGACGGGGCATGCAGCCGTATGGACGTACACAAAAGATCTGTCCTTCCTTGTCTGTAGTTCGTAGGACGAAAAGTATCCTGCGCCACCACTCTATCTCGACGACCAACACAGCTGAAAACAACTTGCTTACCTCAGGAAAACTGAGAAGGAGAATGACTGTTACGTTTGACGATCGTCATACAATCTTTGAATCACCACCCTCGACTGGCCAGCTGATGCAGAGAAAACTATCTCAGGTTATCCTTCCGCCATCATCGATTTCTATCCCTACTTCAGTTCTCAACACATCTCTTAGCTCTAGTCCTGTGCAAACTACGAATAGCAAACCGGTAAGGCGATTATCCAATCTTCTTCGCTCTTTCAGTACAACTTCTTCGTCGGCGGCCTAGAACCTTTTTCAGGCACTTCGACAACAGCTTCAAAAGTAGATTTTAGAGAATGTACGATGAATGATTTTTTTTAAAGTAAAATCTTAGTTGATGCTGAGTTCATTTGACGATTTGAGATGTGCTATGTGTTCACAGTGTTCTTTCCCTTCTTTTTCCTTCTTCTCGTTGTCTGTGTAGCTTTTCATAGACAGATGATGTGAGAATGTTGAGACTGTAAAAAGAGCATATATACATGCACTCTTGGCAATCGACGAATGGATCACATGAAGCAGGATCCTGCGCCCAAAAAAGAGTAGTAATGGCAAGGGACCCTCAATTTCCTACTCTATCTAATTCCTGTTCCCTTCCTCTTTCCCGTTCCTCGATTCCAACCGGATTTTGATTTGTGGTCTCAAGCAGAAAGTTGTCAACAGGAAGAACGACTCCTTCCCTAGCCATTGAATACACCCAATCGGGCGAAACAACTGGCGTGCCCCACTTATTAGCCATCTTCACCTTCTCACCTGTTATCTCAGTCGGATTGCAGATCAGGTGAGTCGTTCTTTTATGAAATGTCAAATCTGACGTCCCCCCTGTGCGATTATAGAGTGGTCGGTTTAAGAAAAGAATGAAATAAATTAAGATAGGCCCCACACATGGCTGAACGAACAGCTAGGGTTCGAAATAAATAGAGAAACAAAAGACGAGAAGGAACAAACCCATGGCCTCCATCAGTTTTCCTACGGCTTCTTGTTCTCTAAACGAAAGCCTGGTTGAACACATATGAATTTCGCTCGTTCCTAGATCCGGCCGGTCTCGAGCAATGTTAGTCCTAAAAGAAAGAGGAAAGTAATGAGAAAAATAGACGGCTAGGATAATTCTTACCCAGTATAGGTAACTCTATCGATAATGGCTCATAAACGATATTTTCATCTAAGGCGTATAATTTGTCGTCTCTATAGCAATTTTCGATCCAATGATGGGTCACAAGTCTTGCTGTTTGTCTTCCTGGCACTTGTCGTGAATTTGAAGGCATCGGGCCCGTTGGCTTTCCGCTATATGATTTTGGTTCGGTTGAGTAAACCCGTGTGTATCGATTTGTTAGCATCCCATGATGGACAGAAGGGGAAAGCATGGTTAAGTTGAGAAGGAAGACAAGATAGCGCAGGCGAAAGCGACTCACGCTCGAAGCTTAACGACTACATAATCTACCCCTTCTACCTCTGCTCCTTCCTCACTGACAATCCTGCCTCCCAACTCACTGATACACTCTACCATGTTTTTCTTTACGAGACCCTTCCCACATCTTAATAATAGGGTCAACCCCTTGAACGGAAGTATTGACGAAGTTGAAACGTGATCTTGGTCCAGATGAGTTGACGAACGGTTGTCAGAAGCGAGAATCGGATCAAGATATGCGAAGGGTGCAGAAGTAGAGACTTGGCGATCGAATGATCGGGAAGCTGGTAATGTTGAGCGCTCAGTCGATGAGAACAAGGAAGATCTTGACATGGACATCTTTGATAAATTTGTTGTTACTGTTTTTTTGTCGCTCTTTCGCGCGTTGTCATTCGAGACCTTGTCTTCTTCTTCTTCTCGAAGGTCTTCGGGACATTCGGCTTCTTTGATGGGTAACCCTTTTTTTGTTGTTGAAGTTGAAGTTGCATCAGATTCGACACCTAGATCACTCAGAATATCACCTACCAGTCCCTGAACGCCTAGGTGATTGTTACTTGTCGCTCGTTTAAAACGCTTGACAACGGCTCGCTCAGCATCATCAGCTGTTGGCTTGCGGATGATACTGTTAGTGGAGTTAGCGGCTGAGGGACTGAGAGGTTGAGGGTAGAGCGTGGAGTCTTTGCCACGAAGGGCCATATCCGGTTGAAGTACCCGCCCTGTTGATATCATCAACAAGAAAAGAGTTAGGGTAAAGTTGAAAAAGGAAAAACGTTGACTCCGAGCATGAGAGAATGGGATGTTTCAGAGAAAGAATGACGTACGAGTGTTGATGTGTCGATGCAAACGATCCTTCGGATGCTCAATTTTGTAGTCCTCTTCTTTCCATCTCCCCATGGCTTCTAGACAATCCCACACCCACTCCTCCCAAACAATATGTATGGGTTGTTGATCCTTTTCGATTACCACTTCTGTCAATTTTCCCGATTCCGTCTCGACTGCTTCGACATATTTGATCTTCCGAGCAGCTTTCCCAGATGCCAGAGTCAAATTCAGGTCGGTGTTGACCCTTTGAGCCCATCTAGAATCATGATTAAAAAAATTCGACACAGAGTTTTTTCGAGTGTTGTGTAAGATCAAACTCAGTATGTTGATTTCTGTTAAGACAGGAAGAAGACTGTTGAAACCCCTAAAGAAAGGCTCACTCGACTTTCTCGCCGACACCTGTGGGGGTGACCAGATGAGTACACGACCGATCCAATACTCTAGATACAAATCCCTTCTGACGTTTAATTGATTCAATCATCTCGTCCCTCTTTGGACCTGATCAACAGAAATTAGAGTTCTCCCTCGGCTTAGTAGTTATTAAATCACTTTGAAAAGAGACTGTATAGACAGAAGACAAGGCTGTAGAATGGACAAACCGATATCGAATCCAGACATGCATATCCGGAGACCTCGAAAAATAGGTAGCCGATGTTTGGCTACCGACTGTTGTTGTTTTCTACCGATTAGCTTTTGCTTGTTGGAGTGACAAGAAAGAACTTATAAGTGTTAACACAGACTGTAGGTAGATCAACCTCTCCCCCTTCTGTCCAGATCTGGTGACTATCTTTGATCCAGTCCGCTGAAAGGATTGGTAGACCTAGCGATAAAGCAACCTACCAGAAAGCAGAGAACAGCAGCATAAGATTCTTAGTAAAAGAAATATCTACGCATCTTGTCGATCGACAGGTAATATTGATCACCTTGTACTTCTCAGAAGTGAAGTCTTGGGATATTAAGTGAGTGACTGTATCGGTCAGATTCATTTCGGTTTGAGCTCCCAACTCGTGGGATTTGTTGAACAGCGTTGGCTATTTCCCTCCGACGATTTGTCGAACAAGCTTGGAGTCAGACTAGATCTCAAGTTGCGCAAGACTGTTCTTGCAGGTGGAAGGAGGAACAAACCTTGTCGGGAACACCAGTAAAACAGACTATGCACCCTTTGAAAGGTCTGGAAACTGTATTGAGCACCTCGGTCGAGATTTCATCGTCCTCATCTGTGTCGACTAGACGGAAATATGCCATGATAAGGGCAGAACAGGTTCATACATAGCGCAGAAGGAGTCAGCTTTCGCTTCATGACAACCTAAGTAAAAACACAGGTCACACCATCAGAAGGCATATCGATGTGTACGATAGAAACTCACCGTGGACTTGGGATCGACGCTTGCGTTTGGAAGAGGAAGCAATCGGTTGAGAAGACGTCGTAGGTTCTTTAAGTGGCGGAGGTCTCAGCCTTGATCCAGGTATTTTGGTTGATTGATGACCTTTGGCCATTGTTTGAGAAGGTGATATAGAGGGTATTGGTCTAAGTGAGTCTCAACACGAGTCGAACGAAAGGAAAGATTAACGGCGACGCGTCAACGCGTCAAATAAGCGACGCGACGCGACGCGACTCTGCAGGGTTGCCACGTGATATACGTGTACGTCATCGATAAACCAAAATAACTTCTTCGTTCTCTTTACCAAGTTTTTCGATTGCTTCATCATACATTGATCGTCCATCTTCATCATCTTCTTCATCTTTTTGACCTCTTCGACACAATGACCAAGGACGTTCCAGAGACTGAGTCTGTTCATAAGCCAACACATGAGGGAGAGAGCGAAGCCCATAAACTATTTCGAAACAGAAAAGGACATGGCAATCATAAGAGTGGAAGAGAAGATGAAGAAGTCGTTCCAGGTATTGTGGTATGTGGAAGAGATTGTCTTTTCTGCAAGACATTGAGTTTTAGATGAACTTACTATGGGTGTTATCTTCTGCAGCATCCTGGGGCAACTGGAGTTATTTACTGCTCGGAGAGAGCCTCTGCAAATGGCTTTACCGACACTTCTGCGGAATGGGCCAATATGGGTCAGTGAGCGTGACATCTTCATAGATGATGATTTACCTACTCAAAGTTCGTCTACATCTTTTGTGTCTCTTCGTTGCATCCATCCCGAATGAAGGTCAAGGAGCTCCAGAAGTGGGACACATCCCGGACGCCCCGCAGAGAAATATGGTAATTGACATCAATGCGTTGGGTGGTGACGCTGTAAACGAGTATGCTCGTAAGTCCATTTAGCTTTCTATATACATTCGAAAGATCACTAATTTTTCGTGACATATCACTCCACCAGCTACTGCTGGAGTCAAAGAGCTGCGAAGTATGTTTCGATTTTCCATCTTTCTTTCCGTATCGACTGATCTTCTGACCAAGCCATATGTCTCCATCGGCCTTACGTTGTCAAACCAGGCGCAGTCGCGAATCTATATAACGTGCTTCATCGTGAAGGCAAGTCTTCAAAGTATACTCATGAGAACGTGTGTATCGTTCCTGGAGGTCGGGCGGGAATGAGTCGGGTGGCCGCCGTGGTCGGTGATGTATTTTGCGGATATCAGCTTCCAGAGTAAGCCTCCGTCTTCTTGTGCAAAGGAAAATCATAATTAACCGGTAGGTTTGCGTTGACCTATGTCAAATAGGTATACCGCTTACAGTGATTCACTCTCAGTGTTCAAGAGATTGGTCCCTATACCCACTGTCCTTTCTCCCAAGGTGACTTGCGTCATCGATTTGCCGCTTCCTTTATATCTGTAATACGCATATCTGGTGTTAGAATCTAACATCTTGGTTCGATATCTTTTAGACTAAGTACGAGCTCGACATGGATGCTCTTGAGCAAGAGATCAAAGACAAAGGTCTTTCTGTTATTGTCGCTTCTAACCCCCGGAACCCAACAGGACAGACCATATCCGGTGAAAAGCTCAACAAATTGGTCGAGCTGACGAGAAAGCAGCATATCACGACGATCCTGGATGAATTCTATTCATTTTATAACTATGAAGATGGGCAAGAGGGGCAAGCTCTTAGCTCCGCGAAGTACGTTGATGATGTCAACGATGTACGAGCTTTTCCTTGCCTTTTATATGAGAGTTTCAAGACAAGACTGAAAGAGCTAACTTTGTGATGCTAAATATCATTTACAGGACAACGTAGTGATCATTGATGGTCTTACCAAGGGCTTGTGAATATATTTCTATTTCACAGCGCCGAATCCTGTATATAACTTACAACTGATCATGTGTTTTTGTCCTGTCCAGCCGGCTGCCAGGATGGAGAGTATGTTGGGTTGTTGGGCCAAAAGAACTCATCTCTGCTGTTTCTCAAAGCGGGTCGTTCTTGGACGGCGGAGCTAGTCACGTGTTCGTGTCATTCCTTGGGTCATTACGGTTTGACATGGTAATCTAACAGGTATCAAGTTTCAATTGTACAGCCTACAGGTTGCGGCTATCTCTATGCTGGAGCCGTCTAGAGTGAAACAAGATATCGTACGTCGCATCTTTCTACACAAGGCCTCTTTATGTAATGCGTGATTCTTTGAATCTTATACCCTGTCTATTGTCAAAACTCTAGACATCTCTTCAAAAACATTTTAAGGTCAGAACGCTCTCTTTTCTCGGTAGCTTTCGAATTTTCTGATCATGTAAGCGGTGAACAGATGAAACGAGACTACTGTCTCAAGCGTCTTGAGGATATGGGTCTTCCTGTAGAGGTCCCTCCGGTAGCAACATTTTATCTCTGTACGTCACCTCGCGCTTATGAGCTGTATTATGTTTTGAGCGTATCTGACGTTTAGGAATATATCTTCTATTCGAAATGTAGGGCTAAACCTAGAGTCCTTGCCCGAACCACTCAACAACGGGTTAACATTCTTTGAGGAACTCTTGAAAGAGAAGGTTTGTGTCTTCTTGCGGCCCCTCGTTCGAATCGAATGAGTACTAACATCTGTTCGGCGCAAATAGTGCATCTGTGTTCCTGGAATCTTCTTGTTCGTTAACCTCTTTCAAAGCTGTTCTCCTCTGTTTGATACGTTGTCGACTGATAACCTATAATTTCGTACGTTCAAAGTGATGTAAACCCTAGTCATCGACGAGACTTGTTCCATTCTCCTTGTCATCACTACGTCCGGCTCTCGTTCGGTCCGCCTTTGGAACAAATGGAGAAAGGAATGGATGCGATCGAGAGAATTGTCAAGAGGAGTAAGGAAGAGTTGTCCTCTATGGGCAAGTCGTAAGTTCATGAATTCCATTCATTCCATTTCTTCTTCGCCTTTTCTTTTGGATCTTTCTTCATTTTTTTTCTTTGATCGCCAATTAGCTTTTGTAGATGATTAGATTAGAATTTTTCGCCTTTGAGACTGCCCTGTATTGATAGCCAGCAGTCTAATACATGAGATACACACGAGATAAAGCGTTGAACCTTCGAGGTTTTTTTATCATCCTGATAGGTTCGTTCCCCTCGCGCTGGCGATCCAAAAAAATTGAGAAGGCCCCTGGACGTTATAGGAGCACTTGTGCTTTCTTCTCTAACTTTGGCCAACGAAATACGGAAATATAAGAAAAAGTATCGAATTTCTCATTGTGCACATATTTTCTCTTCTTCTTTTCCTCCAGTTTTTTCTACGTTTCTTTTCGTATGTCTTATCTCCAGTTTGTCATTATTCTATCACTCCGTCCTTTTCTACTCCTCAGTTCAATATGTTTCATGTTGTATATGTATGAATGGAAGAAGTTTCACGAGCCCCTCACCTAGAGATGAAGAGGGACGTACGAGAACTATGAAGAGGATTGCATGTTGATTCGAATCCATAATGGTCCGAGAATGGAACAGTATCTAAGAAAACAAAAAAGCAGAAGGAAAGTTGATTGGAAGTACAAAAACTCGAAAGCGCTGCGAGGATAAAACCAAAGAAGTTAAAAAAGATGGTATGTACAATAAATTTGCTTTTGGAAACGCCTGGACTAGAAAAGAAAGGAAAGATTGGACATGGAATGTTCTTATACAGGATGCATTCTGGTAATACACTTGTAACGACATGTGATGTATCATAGCAGCCCACCGTGCAACGTTACTAGGGCTACTGCTCAAAAGAGACAAAAAAGCCAGCAGTGACTATGTTGCTGAGGTCAATGAGTAGGGCCCTGGATTTCGATCATCTCGTTTTTGATAAATCCAATAGCCAACAGAAGGCTGACCCCTACGAAAGCTGCAGTGGTCCATAAAGCATCCTGAGTTTCCAAGAATAGATTCCGATTCAATCGCCACAGCCATTTCAAATTCGATACAGAGGATTTCTCAGTTTAAGGGTACTTTGTAGAGAAACTTAGAGGGAAGCGAAGAAGAGCAAGAAAGGCTGACTTTATAACCTCTGAAAAGCGTCATGGTTCCGTCCGGGTCTGATTTTGTAGTAGCCGTTACGACTGCCGCGCTAATCATCCGAAAGTTCGACAATCAAGCACTGATCATCAGTCCCACTAACGTTCATCGGATGGGATAACTGAGAAAGAAAGTACGACATTCACAAACATACCAGATAGCTAGCCCGAAACCTGCGCCAATCTATGCTCAACGCACAAGCACATCCAGCCAGTCTATTGGTAAGGATCGTGTGACTTCAGAGGGAAAATGAGCAAGCTAGAGAATGAGTGCACGTACCTGGAAAGCAGTATTGACGAGCCCTCCCGCTAAACTCTTGGCTGAAGGAGGTACACTTGACATCATCGATACTGAAACAACATTCTATGTACCCGACGACCAATATTGAGCGTCCATGGCAATATCGCGGCCGCAAAGCGAGAGAGAAACGATGGGAGAAAAGAGTGAGTAAGATGTGTAAGGTTTGGATGCGTAAGATGATGGGATTTACATAAACTAGAGAGATCCCGATTACACCCAGCATGGAGCTCGGAAACACACCCTGCCAGAAGCTTGTGCCAGGTTTGACCAAAGCCGCTGGAAGCACAGCGACAAAACATACTGTCAAACCTATAAGCATGAGAGTCTTGATCTTGACGTAGTTTATCGATACTGAGATGACGTAGGATGCCAAGGCGCCAGCCACACCCATGGGGATGAATCGAACAGAAACATCCAAAGGAGACATGTGAAGGACGTTTTGGGATAGAAGAGTCAAGTACAAAACGAGGCCTGAAGTTTCGAGAAATATTTCGTCATAGTTTTTTGATAGTAAGTTTATCTTAATACAGACCAGTAAGAAGGATAAAGAGTTTGTGGAGAAACGCACTCTGCCACCAGCCTGAAGAACAACAAAAAGAATCAGGTATCAACGTTTGATTCGAATAGAACGATACGGGTTTATAGGACTCGTACGTACAGTAGATGAAGAAACCGATAGCCCAAGTGGCAGCAAACCCAGGGCGCTGTGTCAAGAGGTAAACACAAGAGAGGAAGCAATATGCGAGTTAGTGATGCCTCCTGCGGATAAGAAAATGCATCTTCACTGAACAGTGCATACCTTCCAGCTGGTTACATCAAGATCGCGTGTTTTGCATGATTATGAACAGATCAGCCAACGGACACGTAATATATCAATATTGAGACGAGAGACATCTGAACGTACAGGTGATTGGGAAGGATCGGATTCTGCACTTTCTTCTCGATAAATGCGAATCCGAATAGACACTATCGAATTGAAATTGCAGTGGTCAGTCCTCAGGAGTGATCCAATATGATTTCAATCATCTGAGATCTTGGACAAGCTTACTGCTAAAGCAACGATCAGAAGCCCGATGATAAACCCTTTGCCCCAGCCGTAGACTCCACCTGAACTCAGAACGAATGTCAAGAGTATCAAACCGCTCGTGGCCACACCTGCGCCTATAAAGTCCAAGGCTGGTTTCGGACCGTCCGTTGGGTTCTTGGTATCTGGAAGGAAGAGATAGGCGACCACAGATACAGCCGCCCCAATAGGCGCTGTTAACCAAAACTATGAAGAGAATCACGAAGGTTGGGAGATTGTCAGTTTCTGAGAGAGTAGCGTTTGTGCAGGAGGGCGACGTACGATCCATCGCCATCCAAGAGCATCTGTCAGAACACCTCCGAAAATGAGACCTAAAGTAAACCTGTGCGTCTCACGAAAGGGAAAGTTTTCCACAAGGTAAGTCTGATCGTACGAAGTTTGAGACCAAAGGAGCAAAGATGTGTGAGCAGTACGAACCCTAGGGCGCCTGCGGCTCCAAAGATTGTCAATGCAGTGTTTCTCTCCCTGCCGACAAAGTAACTCGAGATGATGCCTACGGCAGAAGGGACCTAAGAATTTCCAAGGTGTAAGGTCAGAACAATCATCCAATTTGAATCAAGTTGTCATGACAAACCGTTGCTGCCGCTCCTAAACCTTGCATGGCCCGGAAGACGATGAGCTGAATTTCTGTCTTTGCAAATCCATCGATCAGTGTCCACAGTGAGAGCCATGACATGCCGCCTTGTTTGGCCAAGGGTAGGAGAGAAGATTTATATTTGACAGAGTTATCAATATTAACATGCGCATGTCCGAGAGATGGAGAATAGAGAATGATGTACAAACAGATAAATATGTATTTCTTGCCCCATCGGTCGGCAAAGACACCGGCAAGGAGGAGGAAACCTCCGAAAGTAAGTCTTCATACGTAGCAACAGAGAGATACCGATGATGTCAGCCTGTCGTCTGGTACCCGGGTCGGCCAGACAGATACAATTGGGCATACGTATATGCCGAGATCAGCCATTGTTCATCTGCCTGACGGATCTGAAGCTCTTTCGAGATTGCAGTGAGCGCCATGTTGACACCTATCGAAAAAAGTTCAAACAAAACGCAAAGATTAGACGACGAGTAGGAAAGCCCATTAGAAACAGAGTTACAAGGAAATACTGACTAGTCATGGAAATGTTATCAAGCATCTGACTAGCCGAGATAACAACGAGAATCATGATACCTCTGAAACTGGTTAGGCTTCCTGTCTCCCTTCCGGCAGTAGGCGGGTCTTGATAGCTTAGTTCCTCGATCCCTTGATTGAACGACGGCTCGACAGACGTCTGGTCATTACTTTTTCTATCAGTATTGTCGTTTGAGACGCCTGGGTTAGAATGGTAAGGCTCAACAGAGAGATCTTTGTCTGAGCCGATATCGCCGGCATCCACTTTCTGGCTAGATTGGACGGACTGTCGATGATCGAACGACAGAGCAGGAGCGAAAGCGGTCTGTGAGGCTAGTGGATGAAGTGTGTTTAAACCTGTAGACGAAAGTCGTCGCAACGATGCCAAAGAATTGGCCGGGGCTTGTTCTCGTTGTGAGGTGAAGGAACTATGAGAGCTGCGTTCTCGTCGAGAAATCCGATCGGCCAAGGTGGGTGGCTGCTCTGTCTCTGACTCTGAGTCTTCCAATGCTGAGCTCACATCAACCGCAGAGTTTATGATATTTGGAGGAAACACCGGAGCTGACATGGTGCTGTCTATCTATGTGTGAGTATATGGTTGTGTTGGAAGTATCTACTCTACTATAGTATCTATCAATCCAAACGATGGATAAAATAAACGGAGAATTACGGTTCAAGGCGGATCGGCCCGGATGCGCCGGGTGCTAGGAACAGTACTGAACGAGCCGATATCCTTCATGGATACGTATCTAGCGACCGAAGCAAGTGAGTTTTGGTGGGCAGATCATGTAACTTTTTCCATTACGAGATCTTGTTTGGAGATGTGCGCGTGCAGTAGTGTTGCGAGGACGTCGGATTACTTGACAATACAAACATAGTCAAGAAGTGATGCTCTTCCAGATGACGGCTACCAAGGACTTGGAGATTCACCGGTCTCTGGTTACACGCTAGATTGTCTGAAAGGCGTTCTCTAGTTAATATTTTTTTTCTAGCTGATCGCATGGTATCTCTCCCTCTCTCTCTTATTTCTCTCTATCTTCGTTAGTTCTTACTGCTGTCACTGCTGTCACTGCTGCTGCTGCTGCTGCTTGAGGTGACGATAAGAAGGGAGGCATGTTCAAGCGGCTGGATGATCGCTTCCTTGGCTATCTTGGTCTGACTTACGGAGGGAATGCATTGATTATGTAATCTATCGAGATCTCGCTGTGATTAGGTAACTCATATCTTACGTAAGACTTTCATTACGTAAGGAAACTCAACCGATCCGTCACGCCGTCACGCAGCTCGTTCCTCTTTTGTGGAATTTTCAGAATTCTCTGGATCCCCTTCTTTTTTCCCTCTAAGAGACCCTTCGTGAGTGAAAAGAGTGCATTGGTTCGGTAGGACAAGGCATGTTGCTAACGAAAGAGCTCAACTCCTGTCTTGGATCGAACTACATCTCGGTCTCGTAGAGAAGTATCCTTGAAAAATCCTTTGATCCGCACAGACGAGATCACTTGGGAGGCTATTTCACTTTTTTAACCTTTTTCAACAGTTCGTTTTTCCTTTCTTTTTCTTCCTACCGATTTTTCTTTCCCTGGCTGACAGTGTTCTTTCTCTCTGTTCAACAGCCACCAACTTTTACACTAGCAAAAATGGGAGGAACTCGATCCGAGAAGGAGGCTTACTTCGTTAAGCTCCGAGAGCTCATTGACTCTAACCGTGAGTGGCGTACTCTTGCTTGGTCCTCCTTAGAAACACTCTGACTTGTGTTCTTTCTTTCCTATCCTCAGCCTCCATCTTCTTGGTCAACGTTGACAACGTTGGATCCAACCAGATGCACCAGATCCGACAGTCTCTCCGAGGAAAGGCCACCATCCTCATGGGAAAGAACACCATGGTCCGACGAGCCCTTCGAACCATCCTCGCTGACTACCCTCAGTTCGAGAAGCTCCTTCCCCACGTGAAGGGAAACATCGGATTCGTCTTCACCTCTGGTGACCTCAAGGATGTTCGAACCGAGATCCTTGCCAACAAGGTCGCCGCTCCTGCCCGAGCTGGTGCCCTTGCTCCTATGAACGTCTTCGTTCCCGCCGGTAACACTGGTATGGAGCCCGGAAAGACCTCTTTCTTCCAGGCCTTGTCCATCCCTACCAAGATTGCCCGAGGAACTATTGAGATCGTTTCCGACGTTCAGGTCGTCACTGCCGGTACCCGAGTCGGAACTTCCGAGGCTACCCTTTTGAACATGTTGGGCATCTCGCCCTTCACCTACGGAATGTCCATCGTCCAGGTGTTCGACAACGGTGCCATCTTCTCCTCTGAGATGCTCGACATTGAGGAGCAGACCCTCATCGACCAGTTCTTGACCACCATCAAGACCATCGCTTCCATCTCGTTGGCCATCAACTTCCCCACCATCGCCTCCGTCCCCCACTCCTTGGTCAACTCTTACAAGAACCTTATCGCCATCTCGCTCGCTACCGAGTTCGAGTTCGAGGGATCCGCCAAGGTATGTTTTTCCTACTCTGCGGTCTCTTGCTGTCATCGTTTTGCCTTGTCTTTTCTCTCCCCTCCCCTCCTTTCTCGCCAAATGATTATCATTTTTACACACACTGAAAATCCTGAGCTCGAGTCCTACGGACTCGTTTTGCTGAGCAACATCAATATGATGGCCTCCTCTTCCTCCCGCTTTCTATGTTTCTTGATTGGTATCGCTATGTGAGGAAATTGAGTCGCTGATACATTTGCGATCTTGTTCTTTACATATACCATAGGCCAAGGAGTACCTTGCCAACCCCGAGGCTTTCGCCGCCGCCGCCCCTGTCGCTGAGGCCGCTGCCTCCACCAACGAGGCCCCTGCCGCCGCCGCCGTTGAGGAGGAGAAGGAGGAGTCTGACGACGACATGGGTTTCGGACTCTTCGATTAAACTCCTTCACCCCGAGTTGATTCTGAATGGGTTTCCCTTTAAGGGACGGGTGTTTCGGAGCAGGTGATCGTTTATGTTGGTGGAGAAGGATAGGAAAGGGCTTGAAAGAAGGGGAGAGAAAGAAGGGCGGACCTTATCAGTTCTACCTCTTTTTTTTCTTTTGCTTTTTTTTCTTTTTTTTTCTTCTTTACTTGCATGAGAGCTTATCTAGGATGAATGCTAGTTTCTTTGTTGTTTCGAAATATCATACTGGAAGTACTAACAGAACATCAATGATAGAACTTGACTGAAGCACATACAACAAAGGAAGCAAAAGACTTGACTCGTTTTTCGTTCACGACGTCGAAGAGCGTAACAACCACGATATCATTGTTGTCGTCTTCGCAAGATCAGGTTGATACCGTTGGACGAGGGATCATCAGAACTGGATTCGATAAAGGGGTATCATTGTCCAACGTTTGTAACTATATCCAACGATCATACTATCTTTTCTTTAAGCTGACGTCGTTGTTGTTGTCGTCGTCGTCGTCGTCGTTACTGATAATAAATTTGGATCCACCGAAGAAATGGAAGAGGAGGCGGAAGATGAACGACCAGGAGTGAATGTTGCGGTCGCAGTTGGAACCGAAAGTTTGGAAACTTCAGCTTGCCAAGCTCTTCTATCAGCTGTCGTCATTTTCGGTCCCAGCATGGCGTCTAGTTTTGATTTGATGGATTGCTGTTTGCGGTACATATGAAATCGTGTGGATCCGAAACGATATGTGCAGTATTAGTTCCGTTTTCTTTGTCCTGGGTTGAGCGAATGTAAGGAAGGAAAGAAGGAAGTCAAAGGTAGAACGAACGCTATCGACGAGTCCTTTCTCGTTCCCGTTCGATCCCTCACTCATGACAGCGAGTCTGTCAACCCAGACGTCCGTCCTGAAAAGACATCCCTCAGTGTGGTCAGTCCTGATATTTACTCTTCCGCTCTTTTGTTTGTTTCCTTCGTCCTTGATGGGTGATTTATCTGTCGAACAGGATTCGGATGATGAGGATTGCGATTGAGGCTGAGGTTGAGTAGAGGATGAAGGCTCGAGAGATATGGCAAGTCTTCGTCTGCATTCCGAACATGACACGAACAATGGATTGGAGCGAGTGGAAAGCTGTGGACTAGCTGTCTTGGGTGTAGGTATGGTTATAGGGCTCCAATTGAAGAAGGACAGAAGAACAGCCGGCGTACTCGGCCGTAAAGACGATGACAATGACGACGTATTCGAAATTAAAGAAGAGACCTGATGGGTGTTCTGAGGGGAAAACAACGTTATTGGACGAGCCTTCAGCATCTAGAACAACTTAGTAGCCTAGGGTGAATAGACCAGAAGAAGGCAGGTCCGACTCACGAGTGGATGAACGATTTGTGCGTGTTGAAGATCGATGAGTTTCTCAATCTCGTTTGCTCGACGAACGAGCTCATCCGTTAACATATACCCAGCTATGTCTCCAAAAGAGCTTGCTGTAGAGCGAAAGAAGGAGAGATTCACGAGATTAAAACCTGTGAGAGGAACAAGAAGAAAAGAATGAAAAAGGACACACGATCGGTTTGTGAGATCCTCCATGGACATGACTTTGTATGGGCCTCTAAGAGCTCTCGGCGCATACGGTCTTTCAGTCGTGATGCTGTGGTTGGTACGATGTAGCAGCAACATGACGACAGTCCGATCAGAAAGGGGACCAGATAGCATGTCGGAAGTAGAGAAGAGACTTCATACCAGGTTTATCGTCGAGCCCTTTGAAGGAGCTAACAACCCAAGCCGCTTGACAAGACGCGCACGCCAGCCTGTTTCTACCTTTGTTGATCCAACCGAATGTGCTTGCATCTTGAGGAGTGAATGCCGGAGAGGAAAAAGAGAGCAATGTGTAGGTCGATAGACGAGCTGTGTATGCTGCATAGGAAAATGGAAGAAAGGACATAGAGGAAGACTGCCTGAACGACCGTTCGCAACAGAAGTAGAGGGTCAGTCGAGTTTGAGCGACATGGATAGAGATTCAAAAGAACAGCTCAAGACGAACTCTATCGAATCCATAGAGGAAGAGTATTTTGATCGTTTAGCTCCTCTTGGAGTGGTTGCCTTATCGTCCATACCGACAAGAGCGTCGACCGCTCTTTTGAGTTCTTGTTTCGAAAATGTGAGTTCGGATCTGAATGGTTTGTCTGTTAGGTCTGAGGTGTCTGACTCGGAAGGCTTCTCTACCGATTCTGAACCGTCGACCGAATCATCTGCGGGAAAGAGAGCAGAAAATACGTCCTCAATATCCAGCTGAAGCTGTAGCTCAAGCTCAGTATCTGGGTTATCTTGTGAGACTGCCATGGGTGATCGACTGTGTGTATATGTTGACTGCTGATTGTCATACCGGGGTAAGAGATGAGACTCGGAGGGTTCCAAGGCGCGATCACGTGATAACATGATTATGTAATTTTATCACCATCTAAGGTAAATGATACTTTACCTAAGGTCCGCATTTTTTCCTCGTACCTGGTTTCTGTCTCTTTTTTTTTTCTGCCTTCTCTTTTCTCCTTTCCTCTTCAACATCTAGGTCAGTCGTTTTCCTCACCTCTTGCCATAGGCACAGATGGTGTGGACGAAGAAGCAGAGAATAAGGATCTGACCTTTCTGGAATATGTATACACCTCTGTAGTCACCGCTGTGCCTTTTAATCCGTTCAAGTCGCTAGACATTCACCCCTCTTTACTACTCAAGTAAAAACTCATATATCCAAAATGGCTTCCAAGGACGATTTCCAGAAGGGTGTTGCTGCTCCCCAGTTGAGCAAGATCCGAATTGTATGTTTGATTCTTTGGTGATAGGAAATATCGTTGAGATTGATAACTGAAGAGTTTCTTCTTGCCTCAATATTCAATCCCTACGTTAGACCTTGACTTCCCGAAACGTCAAGAACCTTGAGAAGTTCTCCAACGATCTTATCAACCGAGCCAAGGACAAGGATCTCCGAGTGAAGGGACCCGTCCGAATGCCCACCAAGGTTCTTAAGATCACCACCCGAAAGACGTTAGTTCTTTTTGACACATACACCTTGCCACCCCATCTGCTCCCATGCTGACCCGGAACTTGTTCTTCGCTCTCATTCAGCCCCTGTGGAGAGGGATCCAAGACCTGGGATCACTTCGAGATGAAGATCCACAAGCGACTCATTGACTTGAACGCTTCCTCCGAGATCGTCAAGCAGATCACCTCCATCTCTTTGGAGCCCGGAGTCGAGGTCGAGGTCACCATCAACTCTGCCTAAGCGTCTTTCTCTGGTCTAGACGTTGTCCGGATTGGTGACCGAGGGGGATCCTCGTACAATGGGTGACTCGTTGGAAATCGTTCGAACATGTCTTGGAGATTGTTTCTGTTGGATCTGAAGAATGGGGCTTCGTGAGCGTGTATATATTATGCGTGTTCACACCTTTTGCTTCATGCGTTACAAAGAGAAAAGTATACTGATCGGTTCCCGATGATCGCAAGAACCTTTCGTAGAGAGACAATCATAAGATCAGTGGAAAGTGAGAGAATGTTTTACCGGCGTAACCTTCATAGAGCATTTGTCTGGCGTACTCTTCTGTCAGACCACCAGATAGACTCATTCAGTATAGATTCAGACTGATTCACTTCCTCTGCTGTCACTCTCATCCGATCTGTAGGAGAGAGACACAGGTCTACACAAGCTTCTTTACTGGTCCATGGGTGAGCATGTATGATTATGAATGGTAGTGGTGGATACCTTGCTCTAGATGTAACCCTAACATCTGTCGTTCGTTCAACAAACGCGTCTTACCGACGAAGATACATCCAAGTTCTCAACCTCACCACACATCATTCGTGAGTAGAGACTTTCTGCTCAACTCCAAGTATTCACGCTCAACAAAGGCTTCCTGGATCTGCAAGCTCAAATCGATCTGACTATCTGTTTGTTCGTTCCCTTCGAGAGAAGCTTTGGACAGGCAGCAGGGGATGTCATCCCGTACACTCCGAGCTAGACCAGCAAACAGAACATCATACTCTATCCTCAATGACCCACTAGCTATCCACCTATCATCATCATCCTCGTCCTCGTCATCGTCCTCAACCAGGTCTTCTCTCTCTGCTTCTTCATCCAGGTCCAGATCAGCCTCAGGTTCGAGGTCTGGGTCCTCCACCTCCTCATCAGAAATACACGTTCAACAACCTTCGCTTTCGGCATCAACACAAGACGCAGAAACAACATGGTCGACAACGAAAGAAGCAGAAGCAGATTTATCCAGATCGGAATCTAGATCAAAATCGAGGCTGAAAACACGAAGGAGCTCGAAACGATCGAAAAAAGAGGACACGAAACAGAAATCCAGTTCTGGCTTGAAGAAACGGCGGTCCAGAACATTTGATGATCCTGCTTCGGACAGTGAAAGTGAAGGGTTCGCTCCTTCTGACGAGGAAGACGAAGAGGAAGAAGAAAACGGAGATGATGGAGACGAACGCATGAACAATGACGACAGGTCGTCCGATATGGAAGGACAGCACGACGCGAGCGGGCAGGATATTTCAGGCGCAAGAAGCAGAGGCAAGACCGGACGGAGAGGAGGTCGAGGAGGTTCGCTAGGTTCAGTCCGATCTCAGTCATTCTCTACCACTTCCAACAAACGAAGATCTTCGATGTCAGCAGTCGCAGCAGCTTCAGCAACGTCAACATCAACACCAAGAACACGTACTACCGCACTGTCTAGAGCACCCTCAAAACCGACCCGAAGAACGATTTCTTTACCGACTCATACATCCAAAGCCCAAGCTCGTCGAAAAGAGACGAAGCTTCCTCCTACAAGTAAGAATACGACTCATGAAGCTACCATGTCAGACGCCATGCCTCCTCTCTTCCCGCACTACAACTCATACCTCGCCGCGCCGCCTAGATTGAACCGGCGAAGCGAGGTCGTACGAAAGGTAGGAGGTCGTCGAATCACCACGGACGAGCAAGGAATCGAGCGAGAAGAGCGCATCAGGGAAAAGGGGAGCGAAGAGGAGCAAGAAGGAAGAAAAAGACCGATGGGCCCTGGCGAGACGGCTAGGAGGGTCAGAATCTTCACAAGAGCAGCCTGGGGAATGACGCCTTGGGAAGGGTGGGCAGGAGAGGGATGGAGACCTGATTCTGCGAGGGAGACCAAAGGTAAAAATGGATGGGAGGGTGTTGAGAGATGTTGGACTGGGATCGAAGTGCTAGATGAAAAGTATGTTCTTTTGACAGGCGTATCTTTCACACCTGTCGAGAATAGTCGTCTGATTAATATCATACAAACATCTGACGCGATTGTAGACAAGGCGCAAAGTTCTTGCCGAAACCTACAGATGCAAGTTCCCAGAAAATTTATGCTGGAATTTTGACGGATGATAGAGCACAAAAAGAACACTCTATACCCATCTATGGCGCTACATCTTTAGGTCAGTCCGTATGTTGTTCTGGACGACAGATAGTGATATATGTATACAGAACGCGATACTGAAAGATTTTTCTTCCGTCCGCGCGTCTTCACTTTTTCAATTGATTACAACGAATACAGAAGATATAGGGGTTGAGAAGAAAGGGTGTGTATTTAACCCCGGTGGACCAGTTTGGGATCTAGATTGGTGTCCTATGACTGAAGAGGAATCTGAGAGTGAGGGATTCTATTTACCTATTCTTCTATACTCTCGACAACGACCGTCTCGTATCAAATCTACATGATAACGGCTCTAACCTTCTTATGCCTTAGAACGAAACTTCAAGCTCTATCTAGCTGTGTCAGTTCATCAATCTCTCGATACTAGCCTCCCTATCGGGCAGGCGAAGTCTCCGGATACTCCTGGATCCATCCAAATTTGGAGCATCTCTCCACCCTCTCGTTCATCAAATGCATCTGAGACCTCCTCAGACAATCCCTCAGCGATGGATGTTTCAAGTGGACCTACACCAATTGTTACAGGTGTCGATGCAGAAGCAGAACCTTCTGTAGATGTTGATCTTTCAAATAAGGCAAGCGATAACGGAGAAGAAGAGAATCAGGAAAAGACTGAAGAGCCTAGTCCACCAAGAGACGGTTTCGTAAAAAGTGAAGATGAGGAAGAGGAGGAATGTTATACCCTTCGGTCGGTTAATTCTGATGAAGAACGCGAATCATCCGTTCGATCGAAACGTTCGGCTCTAAAGAGTGCTGCATGGGCACCGTTAACACCAGGATACACACCCAAAAGGATCCGGGACATCATCTTCAATAAAACTCCGGCCTCAAAGGAGGATAAAGAGGAGGTGCTGGTTGATCTTGATGGGTGGGAGATGGAGATGAAGTTGGAGATGGTAATCTGTGTCGACGGAGGGAATGCCTGGAAAGTCCAGTGGTGCCCGAGTGATTCAGCCGACAAGGTATGTATTTCTGCCTCCCTCTTCTCCTAAATACCTATATACCTTAACCTCAATTTATTCTTTCACCGACAAGTTGAATTCCAAGAGCAGTTCCGACTCTACCGAACACACCATTCCAAAGCTGGGTGTCCTAGCGGCTACGTTTGAGGATGGTTCTGCTAAGGTGTTCTCTATTCCAGATCCAGATGCGATTCGTGGTCAGGCCGATGCTGTGTCCAAGAATCAAGAGAAACCGTTATATAGTTCGTCATTCCTCTTCCATGGTTTGTTTGACTAACGTGAAGACATCAACTGATTATCCTACTTTGTACCTATCAATAAACAGTAAAGCTAAAACCCTCGACAGTGTTGGATATCGATGATGGAATGTGTTGGTGTCTAGATTGGGGCAGCGATCGAATGTTGGCCGTAGGCACAACCCATGGTATGGTTTTGTCTCTCTGCATATAGGAAGTCGGTTTCTAACTAGGGTAAAGTTGTTCTGTATAGGAAAAATCTTGGTCTGGGATGTCAAGGAGGCTGCATTGACCGAGGATGATCTTCGTATGTTTTCGATTTCTTCTTCGGTTGATTCGAGGTAAACACAACACGGAATGCGCTGACCTTCTATTGCTGTCATTCCCCTCTTTGTTGAAATACCCAGCCATACCACTTCACTCTATTCAAGCTCACTCTGCTCCAATACGATCCCTGTCATACCTGCGCGCCCCCCAAGCCGACGCACAAGGCGTCTATCAATACGACTGGGAACAATCTCAAATCTTGTCGGTATCAATGAATGGACGAATAGTCTTGACAGATCTTAGAGAATCAGGAGGTAGTGCTGGTGGTGGCGGAAGCTCCCTCACACTGCGAATGGTTCGAGGTATGGCGACTCCCTCTGATCTCATGTTATCAGTTATGTGAATTAAGATTGTGTTTATGCCTAATTTGAACGCGCTGCTTTCATCTCTTTGGCAGATATGACTTTGGCTACCACCGCAGTTTCTATTCAGAACGGTTCAGGACTTATCGGCGATGGAGATTTTGCAGTACAGATGATCAGAGGTCGACCTAGAAATACGTCCACGTTCAGAAAAGTCTCTGCTCAGGAAGGAGCTATCTGGGTTTGTCGGCTTGTCCTTGTTCCTGCTCATTTGTCCTATGACTGAAAGCGGAGAAAACTAATTCACTGTGTATTTGTTATTCAACATGCAGGCTCTGTCGACATCCGACTATCACCCTAATGTTGCATCCGCATCGGCAGATGGATCTCTCGTGGTTTCAAATACGTTAAGAGGAACGACCCATAAAAAGGTTGACTGGGTATGTCCTTTCGACCCATCTTGTCTACAACATATGCGTTCTCTACTTCCAATATCTAATCTCGCATCTGGGTTTGGGATGTTTTTAGGTATCACTAATGGAGGTCGTCTATAGGATGGATATGAACGAAGTCACAGGAAAGATGAGGATGCTAGACAACATCTTACCTCAGGTTTGTGACCTCTTTTATGTGTCTGGACTATATCTGTTCACGTTATTGACTTGATCCTTGGTTGTCTTACAACTCTGTCCCAAACCTAGAACGTGTCGTTCACTCGAACGCATGACAGCAAAGCCTCTGTCCTGCCCTCCTTGTCCATCTCTTCAAAACCGTTATCTGTAACGAATACTGTCCGACCTATTACATCCGCCTGGCGACCTGAAATAGCTATTCTTTCAACTTCATGGAACTCAGGATCAGGTGTAGGCAGATCACCTCTCTTGGCTAGCGGGATGGCGTGCGGGTTGGCTAGGATTGATGTCATGATAGAAGGGAGATGGAATAGAGCTCGGTTTAGAAGAGCGGCGGATATCGCTGCGTTGAGGGAATCTGTGGACGGAGAGACGTAAGATGGAGCACGCGCAGCCGAGAAGCTCACATACCCGATCTTGAGGTGATAGAAGACGATCGAGTGCCGTTGGGTTGGTGAGTCGTGTGTTTAATGTATAAGTGCGATCACAATTGTTTATGTGAAATTCGTATGATCCCGAGATAAAGATGTCAAAGAGTAGAAGTAACAAGAATCCCGAATTCGTAACGTTCAAAATAAACTATCATCTACGTTCAAGACATACGACACGTTATTGCAAACATAATATACACAAAAAACTTTTCGAGCTCCATCTGTTCAACAAACAGATCTAACGAATTAATCTTTATTGTCATCAACATCGTCGTCGTTGTCATCGTTCAACAGCCAACCCTCCTCTTTTAGCCAGGTCCCGATTTGTCCTCTTTCCACCTTCTCTTGTTTCTGTCCAACTTCTCCTCTCTTGTATTTCTCCTTGTTGACTTCTCCAACAAGGTTGCCCAGAACCCAGCTAGGTAGAGGCGCAAATGTCTCGCTTTCATTAGCCTGAGCGTCTGCGGCAAGCTTAGTAGTTCTCGAAGCAGCAGAGGGCGAGACTAGTGTTGTGAGACAGGCATAACACAACTTATTTTCCAATGGGATTACTGGCTTCTCTTCTGATGTTGTCATTTCTTTTCCTGACTGGTCTTGAGTGGACGAGACCGGCAGGGAAGAAGTATTAGATAGCGAGGTGATAGATGTCGTAGCTAACCATTCGAGGGGACTTTGATCAGCCGGTAACTCGCAAACCGGACAAACTCGGCCGATCCAAGGGTCTTCTCTAGGGCAGCTAGATGGTCTGGCATGAGACGGGTCGTGCGAAGGAGGTAGGTATCCAGGAAAGACTAGTTTGGAGGCGGTTCGGGCAATAGTTGACACGGTGGAAGGGTGGGTCGTATTCAGTGTTTGAATGAATTCTGCCATGATCAAAATTTCAGAACGGAACAAGAGTCAATTCAGTAGAACATAAGCGGCCAACAAAGACAAATTGAGGGAAAGGAGATAGACTGATAGACCGACCTTGGGTAAGCGCCTCGATGCTACTTTTCCCACCCTTACCATCTTCTCCGATCCCAACGCCACTATCCCAATCGAGATCCCAACTAGGTAAACCTCTCTCTCTGGCGTACCATGCAAGCTCCTTCTTCCCAATTCCACCGAGTGGCCTGACGACACTAACACCCTGTGCGTCGAACGAGCTGGATACTAACAAAGGAAGGGAATACCCTCTCCCGGATGCAAGCGCAGAAACAACGAGAGAAGCTGATCGAGTTGATGTCAAACCTGTAAGTAGTAGCGGAGGCGACGGTGTTGGAGATGGAGCGGTTGAGAGAGAGCGAGCCATCCTTGTGAGGAGAGAGGAAAGTAGCTGAAACCGGAGAGATGGATGTGATGATACAGGAAGTTGAGCTAGTAGGCTACGGTAGGAAGAAGTTGGGTTCGCGCTAGGGATATATGTTGTCTTGAGAACTGTAGAGATGAAACGAGACAAGTGAAGCGAGAATAGAGTCAGAAATGTTTCTTATACGAAATAGGCAAAAAGAAGAAGAGGAAGAAGAACAACCATACCTCGTCCAGGCAACACGTTCACTCCGATTGCACCATTCAGTCCAGCCTTGTCATCGACGAGCTCTCCGTCCTTGTCAAATGCCTCTTCCACCTTGACCTTCCAAGTCTCCCATTCATACTTCTCTGCCAACTCCTTGATGCTAGCCCATCTTTTGTCTGCTATGGCCTGTTCTTCATGCCCGAAATCAACAAAGCCTACAACAATTCGACCCCACCGAGCTCTACCCGTTCGAGACTTTGCCGAGGTGGACTGACAAAATGCTCTATAAAAGAGTTCAAGCATTGATATCGAGGCCGAGCCACCCGAGCAAGCAAGTAGAATGGAAGGTGTAGGCGTGTCTGGTTTGCGAGATAAAGGAGGTAGGTGTGGGAAGAGTAGCCGAGTGAATTTAGCAACAACGAGAAGTGCCAGGCAGTCTCTATGTACGTGAGAGATATAAAGGAAAAAAAATACATGTTTCGTATATAAGCAGGTGGTTGCTTGTAGGAGCCTATCGAGAACAAAAGCTTAAACTTACCTGCAGTATGTATAGTGACCGAGAACCATGATACCCTTCCTATCCTTACACCTAATACAAATCCTCGAGTCGATCGTCTTTTTCTCTAAGGTAGATGATCAAATGAAAGTATTGTCAGGCCTTTAGTTGGATCAGAACAGACAAGGAAGGAATACGTACTAGGCATCAAAGTCTCTTCCCTTGGTTCTCCATCGATAGGAGCTACATCTGGATTTCCACAAGACATCTCTATCAGAAATATATGCTGGGTTGCGTTGGCTATGTAACTTCCAGCTGGGGATGAAGCTTGTGTATGCTGGCCACTGGCTTGATTATCAGCCTGTTCAAATGTTTCTTACTCAAGTGGAGGTATAGGGCGATTACGTAAGAGCAGCTCAGTGTTGTAACTATGGTGATCATCAATATTTGATTTATATTTATGAAAGATATGTGAAACGTAGACTCAAGAATCCTGTACAATGCACGTGAATACTATCGGATCACTTGGCAAGCAAACGCCACACGGATCAGCCGAGGCCATACTGATAGTACTTCAAAGTTTGGCTATACGTCTTTGTTTCAGCACTTCTCCCGAACGGCCCGAAGTAGCTTTCCTTCACATCGGGATAAAATCAATAAAATCTCTATGTTTACTCACAAACCATCACTCTGCCGACATCCTGGAAAATGCATTAATTGTACGGAGAAGATTTGTATTATACACCGAGTAAGTATGAATGGAATCGGAGGGAGAGAATACAAAACATGTGGGTGTGCGGGCGGAGTATTCATTTTGGAGACAATCCTCCGAATATTCAGCCGAATCATCATAACAACCACCAATCTTTTGAGCCCGAGATGACATTCATAACTGAACCAATCAAATCATATGATCCTCTCTAAGGCTCTCCCGACTGTCTATTGACTAGTTTTATGCAGGCATCCTGCTAAAACTTCGATTGCTCACTGACGACTCCTTCTCGCCCAATGTTCTTTCATCCTGATGTTTGTGGCTAACAGAGAATTCAACAGCTCACTCGGGTCACTTTCTGTATTGTTGATATGTTGATTTGCCCGTGTCTGGAACTGTTCACTGATGCTTCAACATCCGATTTATATCCAACTACCCTCTGCATGTCTGTCTGTCTGTCTGTCTGTCTGTCTGTTTATCTGTCTACCTTTGTTCTGGTTTCGAGAAGCCTTGTGATCGGAGGGAAGCCCTTTTGTTCGCGTCTTTCTCAATTTGTGTACGCGTTCGCGTTCAACTTGGTTGTCTTTCTTTTGTTTTTATTCATTCCAGTTTCTCCCCTGCGCTTCGTTCAAAATCGTATAAAGATGGAGGGAACGAAAGGACGGGGTGCTTCTACAAAAGTTCAAGACGACTCGTTTCACTTCGCCCGTTCTTTGCATATCACAACCTCAATCCTTATACCCTTAATCTCTAAACCAATATGTGGTTCTCCTCTTCCACTCTCATTTCCACCATTCTTCTCTCTGTAGCTGTCTCAGCTCAAAACCACTCTGCTGTTCTACAGAAGCGAGATACTGCTGCTCAACCTCAGGCGTCTACGTACACCTGCGAATGTGCGCCAACTCTCTTTATATGTATACTCTAGTCTTGTTCAACCGCTCACTTACGCTCTGCTTCTCTGTTTTCTTGCGCTTATCTAGACGTATGCCCTACATGGTCATATGAGGACGATATCTCTCGGGAGGTTCTCTCCCCTTCTTATTCATCTATGTATGACACCAAGACTATGCTGTGTGGCTACGGTTGGCAGTGAGTCATTTAAAGTCTCTTTCCACTATCATTGTTGTGGTCTGAACAAGTTACTGTCTAAACGATGTATAGGCGCACAGAAGATGCTGGCACTTGTCGTTACAATACCGCAGGACAGAGTGTATATAACAAGAATGACAAAACAGCTTTAAGTTGCCCTTCTACAACTTGTTAGTCTTATTTCTTCACATGATTCCAATTCCAAGTTTGAGTTCACGGCTTATTTCGAAGTATAAATTCTTTTTGATCGTCGCCAGCCAACGGGGACTGTCCCTCACCGGTCGCATTTGGAGATGCGTCTACGAAGTTCTCATACAAAGAGTCTCCCTCTACGACCGAGTACTTGTGCCAGTTAGTCCCACTCTGGTCTTCGCCTCTCATTTATTGATTCTGAGACTGACTGTTATCGTCCACTTCCCCACCTCTTATATCCGCATCATCTACTTCAGCTACACCATGTAAGCATATATTCTCTCTGCCTCTCAGATAAAAGAATAGCCCATCAAACTGACACGAACTGTTCCTCTGGCCATCAGTGACAAGACTTACGCTGCCAAGTGCTTTTACAACAAGTCCAAAGGAGGTCGAAAGAACAACTCAGAGACTCCATCCGAGGAGCAGTGTCCACTGACAGCTGAGAAGAGCTGTGCTCTTCGAAGACGAACCCAGAAGAGGGCCGAAACAGAGAGCGAGAAGAAGCTTCGAAGCAGACAATGGAGCTACCACAACACTCGAGCCATGGACGCTGCTCGAAAGAGGCGTTAAACTGAGCACTTTAATCGAGCCTGCAACCGCTCCTTGCCTTTTGTTTATACGCGGTCTTTAATCGCAATCTATTTCATCTTCAACCTAATCGCTGATACTTCTTGATCATTAAAAAAAGGCTAGTCAGGCGCTCTCGCCTGTGTCTTCCCTTCTTCCGGATGTATCTATCTGTCTATACCACCATCTATACCCCATCTGATACCCATCAAGTTTACTTGTTATCAATTTTGTTTTTCCGCTTTTGGGTCGTTAAAAACTCTTTTCTTTTTCACCATATATACCCTATTGTGATACCCTATCAAAAGATGAATTTCATGTCGATTTCTTTCTCGTTATCTAATCTATAACCCTAACTCAACATCTTGGTCATACAGAAGAAACTTCTCACACTTTTCTTGGTCCCAAACGGTCATCTCTCCATCTGTACTGGGCATGTTTAAGTTCTCATCCAAGAAACCCATAGTCAATCAGACTCCTGACTTGTCCAATATCCTTAGGGATCGGTCGAATATCAAGCCGGGCACGATTCTAAATCCGCTAGGAGGCGTTCAAGGAGACATCTGCGCAATCGCGGTTGATCCTTTGGGTGGTTGGCTGGCCGTTGGTGAGTTCCGAAACTACCATATGGTGCTGCTTGAGAAGTGCAATAAGCGGATGTCTGTAACGTATGGAGACGGATAGGGAGCATCCGGGATCGAAGGATATGAGGTTGTGCTGGCGATGCTTGATTGAGACATCTGGCCTTTAGAGACTCTTCGGGTGAATCAACAGAGCCTCGTAAGAAGGAGGTAGAGGAAGAAGCGGATGACTCGAGAGAGAACCTGCTATGAAAAGACTTCTTGCACGAGCCTTGAATGATGACTGTTGAAACACTTCAACTTGAACAGGTACTCTATCTGGCGCCATCTATCTTGTTGGATCCTCCACGGTTTACGTGTCTTTAAGTGTATACCATGCCCCTCCGGTACCCCTATGGAAGGGCACAACGTCTGTCAAATTTCTGTGCTTTCATCCTGGTCATCAGCGACTCGTAGCTATTGGTGAGATCGACGTTCGCTCTCTGGTTCATTCACCAACAGTACATCTTGTGTCGTTTCGATACTCATCAAGTTTGGCTTGGCATTTAACATATGTAGATTCAAAAAGTCAGGTTCATATCTGGGATTTGGGATTGATTGATCCGAAAACGAACATACCATACAAGGAAGCCACCAACAGCTTGTACAACAAAGTGACGTTAGTCGTTTGTTCTTCTCGCTTGCGTTTGTTTTACTAAGCGTGACTTATTCAATTCCATTTTCTTTATAATAGCTCCATAGACCTTCCTTCGGCTTCCACCTCACACTTACCTGTTACCTTCAAAGATGGAACGACTGGCTTTGTCGACTTATCACGTTCTGCTTTTCTCGCGCCTTACAAGATTCCTAACGTTGGGGCAACCCTCGAGAGTCGATTACGTGCATCTGGAATAGAAATCTCTGCCTCAAGATCATCAACAGGTCCACCCATGTCGGTCGGTGTAAGCGTCAACCCGAGAGATAGAAATATAACGTTGATCGCTTATGAGGGAGGAGTCATACTCTGGGATCTTGAGAAGAAAGAGTTGAGAAACTCATTCGAATTGAGTATCATGCCAGGTGCACCAGGAGCAGCCGGTTATTCGGATCCGGTAAGCGGGGTTTCAATCCATATGTCTTGTCGTAGGAGACATAAGGGGCTTATATGGTGTTATCCAGAACCTTTTCACCGAGAGAACACCAGGAGTGACCTGCATCTGCTGGAAACCAGATGGCTTAGTCTTTGCTGTAGGATGTAAGATGTCCTTCCCTCTTTCGTCTATTTCCGTGCATTCTTGCAGAATAACTCATCAGGCTTGCAACATCCATCTCCTCACATGATAGATGACGATGGTTGTATAGCGATATGGTCTGTGGATGACTCTGATAAACCACTCTCTGTCAGAACGGTGGACGAGGAAGATGTCAACATCACTAACGCGGAAAGCGTATGTCTGTTCAAGCCTTTTCCTGATAGATCAAGGGCTCGCTTTTGACACAGATGATTATGAAACGAAAGCTCTTTGAATCAGGCTTCCTCGAACCGGGGTCGATGGCTGAGGATTCTCAACCAAAGTCGCTGCTACTCCCCCGGGAACCTATATTTAAACTGTCATGGGCTTTTTTCCCACCTTCTGCTACTCTCAACAGTCTAGTCCCGCCTCCCTCACCAGAGACCATCGAGTTCTCTCAACGTGAAGAAACTATCCTTGTCATCCTCGGCGGCCAATCGCCCAATGTTAATGCACAGGGTGTCACTCTCCTTCAATTCCCAGCTTTCAATCCGCCAGCAGCTGCTGTCGCTCCTCCTTCTGGTGGATTGAGTCCCAACGTCCGAGCTGCTTTCCGAGATTCATTGATCTCCACCGGAACGTTTGTCTACCCCACGGAAAGGCCATGCGAAGACTTTTGTTTGGTCCCTAGAGCAGATCCTCACCACGGTCTAACAAGCGATCCGGTGGCGATTGTCGTCATCATAGGTTCAGTTTCCGACCGAACAGGTTGGATGAGTGGACGAGGATTGAGAGCATATTCTTTCCCACCTATTAGATCTACCAAGGTGGGCGTGAGTAGTACTCGAAGAGAGGCTCAAGGAGAAGTCAGAGAAGATGACTTCGTGCCTATATCCGCTCCACCCAAGACGCTTGTTGAGGTAAACCCGGAGCCGTCGGTGTTTTCGCCTCAGGCTTGGGGATTTGCGCTTTCCAATGATACCGAACATCAGTCAAATAATGAACCAGAAGACAAAGGCAAACGGTGGGTACAGCCGTTTGTAGGAGATTCTGGGTTTGGAGAATGGAGTTTGCCAACGAGACTCTGGTGTGGGTTAAATTCGATAGGAGGAGCTTGGCTGAAGTCTATAAAGGCAGAGGAGTTGAGAAGGATTGGCGGAGGGGAAGGGAGAGAGATAGCCGACGACGCGACTGGAAAGCCAAGACTCTGGCTCAACGGTGGAAAGGCAGATGGAAAGGTTGATGGGGGTAACTTCAAAGGACTCAAAGTGAGCAACTCACGTCTATAACTTGAGTCATATGCTGTATTCGTCGTTTATCAGATCCATCTGACTAACTTAAGGATTGATTCCTAAGCTCGAGCCTCACCGGCTTTTAGTAACGTACCACCTCGACCATCTCGTCAAGTTCTACGACATTTCCCCCCAGCTTCTTCTTTTTCCTTCTCCTCTGACAAAAGAGTATCCAGATCCTCTTCCAAACCTCACCATCAACCTGCCTTTCATCTTACGAAACCCTGCATTATCACATACACCTATTGCACAGTTGTTTGCACGGGATCCCAACAAAGTTTCCGTCCAGACTGTTGAGTTTGCATCCACCACTTTGGAAGTGGCTGTCATTCTCAATACAGGAGCGGTAATCTACTTCAAATACGGCCCGGTGCCCATTTCCTCTCGCCCCTCTCTATGTAGCGGGCCAGGGCTCACCGATCTACGACATCTTTCATCGCCGACGCCTCATCTAGATGGGTTTCGGCCTCAGTTCATCATGGACGTCAATAGAGGACCAGTGGGCGCGTGTGCGGTCTCAGATGCTGGGTTCTTTGCTGTAGCATTCCTGCAGAATAGTTTAGCAGTGATAAATCTAAGAGAACCAGAGATAATTCTAAGAGATGGATTCGACGAACAGGGTGAAACGGTAAGGACTGAGGGATTGACTGTTGGGTCACTGCGTTGGACCGTTGCCGCTTTAGGATCAGGTAAGTGCCATATCTTCGTGACCCTGTTTTCAAGAAGTCTATCAAATGATGACTGTTTATGCATGTATTTTTGATGAATTCAGATTCTACACCAGCTATCCGACTTGTCGCTGCTTGCAATAAGGGCGTCATCCGATTTTTCAGCCTTCATTATGGCTTGGCTGGCTGGGAAATGGAGAAAAAACCATTTTCATGCTCTCACGAATCACTAGGCAATCCTTTGGCATGTTTTGTGATAGATTTGAAGTCTGGGGAGGAGTTGGCGCTTGATCCTAGACGGTTAGAAAGTATGTGATCTCCTCTATCAAGTGACATTCCTACTTCTTGCGTTACGCCAAAATTGACGAATATGTTTCTGTCATGGCTTTTTCTTGCAGTGGCGAGAGCAGCCTCTGATGCACAGCAATTGGGAGGTGCACAAAAGGACTCCCATGAGGGCTCCCATAGTGTCATGATTTTGGTAGGAAAGAGAGGACTTAGAGCCCAGTTGAATTTGAATGGAGAAAGAATTGGAAAGGCTGAATCGCAGAACGACCTGAAAGCCGCCTATCTGATTTCTAAATATGGTATGTTTGGTTCATCCTTAACAGAGTGATTAGTAAAATGGTCTAATCCTGTGAGAGCATTATCTCTCCCCTCGCTTATAGGTGGTCAAGTCATTGTAGCTTTTGCCGAGAATTCCGATATCTACGTCTATGCAGTGCCATCCTTGGATCTTATTATTCATATTCCCTCTGGGTCTGTCTGCTCGAAAGCATCTGCTATCCAAGAAAGAGAACGAAAACTGATTGATATTTGTTCTTGCTCGCGCACCATTTTAGAGAGAAGTTCGGAGAGATCTCAATGGATCCATTCTCTGGTAACACACTCATTCTTGACTGTTAGTAATTAATAAAACAGGTATCTCCTGACTGAATACAATGTCCCCGTTGGTATGTTCGAAGGCGACTACCTAGATTATCGATCCCCTCTGGACATCCGGTTTCATACTTTGTTCAATAACGCTAAACCTCAAGATCCACAAATCACACTGGATACTCTTCGACCGGCCATTCCGGCTCACCCTGTTCCCACCAAATCATCAATCATCGCTTCTTGGCTGGGCACGTGGGGAGGAGGAACTTTGACAGGAACTCAGATCGATGCACTCATAGCTGGTCCCAAACGACCGACTGCTCTTCCTAAACCGAGCTTTGCTTCTCCTCCTACAACTGCTTCTACTGCAACTGTCACCGGTTCTTTCACGACAGGAATGACAAGTGGTATAAACGGAAAGCCGATCCCTACAAGACCAACAGCTCGTCCTAACAGAGCTGGGGAAAGAAGTGATCCATTCAGAGAAATGGCTGAAGCAGCCGAAGAAAGGGTGGGTCTTCTGTCAGCTACTGACACTCACTATGACTCCAGCTAATGGGATCTCTTCTGTTCGAGGACCCAGGGCAACATGTTGGATGGCTTACAGGATACGATGAAGGATATAGGAAGACAAGCCTCTGAATGGCAAGAACAAGCTCGAAGAACTGCTGTACGGTTTCTTCTCATTAGATATCTTTCACGTTGTTCTCGAGCTGATATCATCTGATACATGTCTGGAATGTAGATGAAAGAAAGCGTCAAAACATCGGCGAAAACGCTCTTCAGATTTTAGGTTGTGGTCCTTCCTCCTGTTCATCATCATCTGATGACTCATGTTTCATATCCAAAGAGATGCAATATCATGATAATTTGCCTAACCAAGAAATATAGATATTAAAAAGAGAAGTAAAAAACATGAAAAAAGCAATAGAATATACCCTACTTTACCCAAGCTTCTTCTCCTCTTCTCTTTTTCTCTTCATTTATCTCCTCCCTAATCCGAATCTTCCACTTCCTCCTCCTGCTCCTACACTAGGTCCACCTTCTCTTCTTGCGCCTCCCGATCCAAGACTCATCTCTAGAGCTCTCCTTCCCACCCCGTTACCGTTAGGTCCATTAACTTCAGACATCTTTCGTTCCAATTCAATGACTCTGGTCTTCATACCTGAAGAAGTCCCGTCTATCCATTGTAAGCTCGATAGATGAGCGTTCAAAATTTGTGAGATTTGCGAGATCGGGTCTTCATTGGCTCCTGCGCTGGTGCCCGAAGAAGGAGTGGTGGCTGATGAAGGAGCTGATGATGTCGAAGGCGGTAGAAGGAGCGAAGAAGAATCGGTTTTGGAAGGAACGGTGGATGAGATTGGATCTATGATGTTGGTGGAGGATGAAGATGCGTTGCCGGAGTGGGCAGAAGAGAGTAGGTTGACCTCTTCGATCATTGTGGTTAATGACCTGGAGAGAGTATCTAGCTGAGAGTGAAGAGATTCCGCTTGGGCATATCTGGGAACACGAGAACAAAATAGCAGTCCTTAGCTCTCTGTATCACAATGCAACGGATACGATCCAAAAAAAAAAAAAATGAAGAAAAAAAAAGGGGAAGGC
>MVAH01000077.1:0-73184 GCA_014825575.1 Phaffia australis | reverse complement strand
CAGATCATGTACTGATTCATCAAGAGCTACAGCATACATTGACCGAACAATCTGTTTTAAAACGGATGTCGAAAGAAATCCAGAATCCATTTGTTGTTCGGCTCCATCACTCGTTTCACGATGCGCAGAATCTATTCCTTGTCATGGTCAGTCAGTTCCTGTCATTCTCGTTCCCACGCAATGGTTGAAAATCTTTGGTCTTGGTAGTGGAATGTCAGTGTACTGATTCTTCCAATCCGTTGACGTTTGTGATTCATCAGGACTTCCATCCAGGAGGAGATTTAGCCACTCAGTTGGGTAGATGGGGTAGATTTGGAAAAGATCGCACGTATCTTCCGATTTCGCTTACTCTCTTCTAGAGAGACACTTTCGAGGTTGTGCTGATCTAGCTTGGTTCGCCTTGGTCTGTTTTCTTTCTACAGGTGCACGCTTCTATGCTGCAGAAATTGTATGTTTCTTTCTCCGCATACGTGCATATACACGATATCTTCCTGAAACAGTTATTTGAGAAGGTCGAAGGTGTTCAAGGGCTACATGCATCAGGCGTAAGTTTCACTCGTCCATCGAAACGTCTTACAAGATGGAGCTGAGTTTGATAAGCATCTACGTTTGTCTTACATCTCGGTGGTTCCCATAGATAATATACAGAGATCTCAAGCCAGAGAATATTCTGCTCGACCAAGCTGGACATCTTGTTTTGACTGATTTCGGATTGTCGAAAGGTCGGTCTTTCTTCGTTCTTTTCTGGACATTCTGAATTAGATTCATGGCTGATATGATTCTACTTCTGTTGGTGCAACATGAATGAAAATTCTTTCTGCCAGATTTCTCTAGGAAACCTGTCCCAATCTCGTCTGTTGTTCTGGGCAATGGAGTTGCTCCAGAATTCGAATTTAAAGCCGATCCTAAGTCGAATAGGAAAAGACCAACTGGCGAGGAAGAATATGTGGGCGATGGAGCGATTGAATCGACTAACACGTTTTGTGGTGAGATACCTTGTTTTCTCTTTCTGAATAATCGTTCAGAAGAGACGCAAGCTGTCATGATTAGCGCTCGTGCTGATTTTTATCATTATCTCGCGATTGATGATGTCTTAGGCACAGCGGAGTATCTGGTGAGTTCTTCACACTGCATCTGCTCAGATACTTCATTATAAAGGTCGATGGTTAATGCGGAGTCCGATCGGTTTAATTTGAGAATCGAAGGCTCCAGAAGTCATTCAAGGATTCTCGTACACCTATAACATAGACTGGTGGTCGTTTGGGACAGTGCTTTACGAGGTAAGCGTCTTATTCTGTTACTCAATCGAAGTGCCTGCATCTAAATTCATTATTGGACATCTGAGAAATCATCTAGATGCTTGTAGGGATAGTAAGTCCGCATAACATACTTTGGAGATAGGATGGATATGAAGTAATCTACTGTAACGGATTATCTTGATAACCATAATGTATCGTGCCCTAAAAGACACCTTTTTATGCGCCTAACCATGTAAGGATGAGTCTCATCACCGTTGACCGTTATTAATAGCTTTGCTAAGAGAGTGTCTCTTCCTTTCATTATGATTTGATAAGGCGAACATGTATCATCGAGTATTGCACGACAAGCTGCTGTTTCCGGAAGATCGACCGTTTGATCAGGATACGAAAAGTCTACTTCGTGGCGTGAGTTAAGCCCACACAAAGCTTGATTCAACTTCACGGAAGACACTGTCTTTACGACTCCTCTTTTTTTTTCGATTGTAGCTTCTGCAACGTAATCCAGCGCTTCGTCTTGAAGAACCTCGAAGTATGGTCTCATATCGTTCCTTGTGACTGCGCGATCTGAACTCTGATATCTGTTTGATGGTGTTATAGTTAAGAGTCATCCGTACTTTTCGATGATCGATTGGGATCATATCTATCATAAACGTTATATCCCTCCTTATGCTCCTCCAACAGATGTATGTGTCTCTTCCCACGTTTCTTCCCCGATGTGAAAATGCCGGTCGGCTATACTGACTCTGTCATCTTTTCTCTTCCAAGGAAAACGAGAAAGATCTTCAGAACTTTGATGAGTCCTTCTTGGACATGATACCTTCTGTCGAGGCTGAAGAAGGTGGTGGTGAGTTTTGAAGGACTTGGTCGTTATCATCTTCTTGATAAAAGCAATTGATGTAATGTGGTCTTCATACCTTTAGGTCTCGCCGCCGCTCCATCTCCTCAGAATGCAGCTGCAGCTGCTGCCATTCACTGTGACGACCGACAGAGCCTCTTCGATGGCTACTCTTACCGAGATTTGGATACCGCCAGTATTGTTTGCGAGGGAGATGAACTCATAGATCCTTTCAATCACAGCAGCGCATACATATCTCGGACAAATCTTGACATAGAATACAACTCGGTATCCGATAAAGATTCTCGTATCCCCACCGATCTACAATCCGTCATCTGTAACCATGGTCATGTCTTAGACGGCCCGACTTCGCCTACTAGTTCTTCCTCCTTGTCGAATAAACAGAAGAAGGGAGTGATGCCGCTCGATCGTTCTATCACTCTGTCGGCGATTGGTTTAATTGCGCTGGCCCCATCTGTTATTGATCGACATTGCAGGTATCCTGCTTTGACCATTGAAGGTGATAACGAAATGACCTGCACTAATTTCGTTGGAGGTGATGCTAACGAAGACGAGGATGATGACGATGACGATGACGATGATGACGATGGTTGGGACCTGATTGAGACTCCTAGACCGGGCCTGGCGGAGAAGAATGGGACGAAAGGATCCACTTTACTGTCTCGAGGTGTAGTGGACCGATATCGGTTTGGTCTCATCAGGAGAAGGACTTCAGGGCCTCTATCTAGAAGCGAAGGTACCAGGGATTCCATTCAAGATGGATTGGATAGGTCAAAAAGCTCCAGGACAATTTTGCGTCGGACCAACAATCCTGAATCAGTACCATCTTCCTACCTCAATACTCCCCCAACATCAACCAACTTGCTATCTGTCGGTTCGGGTTCATCTCGCCGAGGCCTTAGCTTTCGGACTAGTTCATTCAATCGTCGAACCCCTAGCTCGACAGATAGAAGCCCATCGTCGGCCACAGACCGTCCGCAAAGTTTACTCATTTCGACCTCATCCCTTCATTCAGATCTAAATGGGCCTTCGAGCCCCAGAGGAGCACCCTTCTCTATATCGAACACCTCTCGCTTCCTCCCGCAGAGGTCTACTTCAGGTCTATCGATCAAGAGACGGATAGATGGTAAGGGCACTGTTACATCGAGCGTGGATGAAAACGATCCTTTCGGTGTATCTTCGCCCAACAAGACTTCGAACGGTGAAAAAATCAAAAAGTACTCGAAAGCTGGGTCAGAGAAGGTGAAGAACTTGTTCAACAGGAATTAGACTAGTCATGATTTGGGCAAGATTTTCCGCTCGTCTGATTAGGGCGTATGTGTGTGTACTTCTCTATAGTTGGACCACTTTAGATCTGATCAGTGTTTCATCCCGCTTCCTGATATTTCTCTTTATACCTTTATATATACTGACATCAGTTCACTCCTGGATCCCCCACTACATCTGTTATATACCTCATCATAACCAACAATATACCCTGATGTCCTCATTGAATCCATCCTTATACTGTTCTTTATTCTGCTTAGCATATCATATTATTCCTTACGACTGCAACGTCCCTTTCTAGTGGACACCTTTGTTGAAGAGTGAAGAAAACTGTTAAACTCGCGGAAGCCTGTGATGCCGGTCTTTTAGGGATCAAAACTAGCTTGCGGTCTGTGTATGGTAAATCGTAAGCAGGTACTCAGGGACAAGGGCGAGGATAAGGAAAGCACTCCTTGACAGTCAGAACGAGTCAGCTAAGAGAACGGAACGACCGAATTAGGTCTTCTTTAGTTGGATGAGATGAAACAATCCTGAAGATTGGATGTAAGGCCCAATCAGCAGGGTTCCATCAAGAGATAGGTGAGGTTGGATGTACTAAAATCAATAGAGTACTCCGGATGCCAGACGAGACCTTGAGATTCAGAAAACCATATCTCTTCGTACCTTTCTGTCGCTCCCCCATCCTCCTCCTTTACATTCGTCGAGATGAGAGAATACACAAGCTAGATACGAAAAGAGGTGGTTAGTTGAACTCTGGCAACGAGTCGTTAGCCTGCACATATACACCAGTGGCTTGACTACAAGGTAGCATGTTCTCCTGTCACTTGCAGGACACTCCTTAACTCGGATTTCCGCGATATCATCAGCTCCAGGAAATCCCTCTTCAAAAAGTTTTTTTGTTAGGGTCCCACTTCTCTTTCACTTCGCTCTTTTTATTGAGAGGAGGGATAATTGGAAATAGAAGATCGTGATTCCATAATCCATAATACTCCATCCACACAACCCACACCCAATCCAAACGGTCATTTCCTCCATCTTTGATTTTCTCGCTCAAGGTTGGTCGAGTCAGGAAGAAGAGAGAGTGAAGACCATCCTGAAGCAGGGCGAGCCGCTTAGTGGGCTCGTCGGGACTCCTGGATGACGGCCTGGAGCTCCTCAATCTTTCGCTTGGATCGGAGGAGCGTACCAAGCTAAAAGGAGGTAACAGAGGTGACAGATAGCGGGTGTGACGATAGATGGCGGACAGGTTTGACAAAAGGACAGAAAGCAGAGTTGAGATGGGTTGAAGAAAAGTCATAACAAGGGAAAGGAAATGAAGATGAAGGATGAAGGACAAGAGAGGAAGATTGGCCGAATCAGTTCTGCAAACTTTTATATATACTGTTGTCCTGATCAAACAGAGGAAATCTAAATTTAACGTACTCGCTTCTTGGTGAGCTTTCGGGCCTTCTTGTCCTTGGAGTTTCGGAGGAGCTCCATAACTCGCTTCTCGTAAGGAGAGAATCCGGCAACCTGATGGAAAGCGAGGAAAAAATATATCAGATCAGACGTTGTACTTTCAATCTTTCATCCTTTCAATCCCTTCCTCCTGTTTCTTCGGCTTGGACATTTTTCGATGGGAAAATTTACTGAGAAGTCATCGTTTTCTTCTTTTCATATTACAACCTTCCTTCCAGCATATCCCAACTTGGTCTTCCTACACAAATATTGAACACAAAGAAGAAAGACGAAAACTCACCTCTCGGATGACGGATCGAACGACAACGTTCTTCTGGCTCTGGGCCCCCTTTCGCTGGGAAGGTCGGGCAACCTTGGGGATCTGAGCAAGCTCTCGGCCAGGGAACTGACCGTATCGGAGACCGGACTTAGTAGGAGCCATTTTGCTTACTTGAGGAGGTGGACAAAAGAAGAAAAGTAGGGCAGAAGATACGGCAGCAGCCAGACCTGACCACCGCCCTCGCCGCCGTGGGAATTTTTTCGGTAGAAACGGGCCCTGACTAACGAGTAATAATTGAAATATAAATGAATGAAAAGTTTATTTGACTAAGTCTATCTAGTCTGCTAGTCGACACGAATTCAGCACATTATCTCGCTTGGTTGAACTTCTAGACTATCTCAATGAGCAAGTGTTTTCAAGATGCTTAGGTGAATATCTTGTAGTTTGAGAAATTCTACAGGACGTTATTTTGCCGCGTATTATATCCTTGATTGGGTTCATATACCATGTCTGTTCGCCTTCTGATCGATATCATGACACACGCTCTGTCTTTTTAACTACAATCAAGATGCATAAGGAGGACAACTCTTCATCTTATATCGACAGAGATAATGTCTGTCGCATTTTTGTTTTTTCGAGAACATCTTTGTCTGTTATTTGAAAGCAACTCGATTTCGTTCTTACTGTGGGTTCTTAGTTTTGTCCTGCATGACTGACCGGTCGTTATTCCTGCTCCTTTCTCAAAATGGCTCACATGTTTCTTCGTCGTCGAGCTGATACTCTCGAGATAGTTAAATAGACTGAAATGAACATTGAGAAAGAAATTAGATAGAACACACCCCAACAAAGGTTACATCGAACCCAAATATACTGTATCGCTCAAGCTGCCGTGCCCACTCTTCTCTGGGAACCGAGCGTTGAAGAGAATGCGCCCCGACCACCTCTGCCTCCTCTGCCTCCCCTTCCTCTTGATGCACCTCGCCTCTCTCCTCGGCCACGTCCGCCATCAGCGGCATCTCCCCGCTCTCCTCCTCGCTCTCCTCGCTCTCCAGCGGTACCGAGCTTGATCTCGAGCGCCTTTTGGTTGTTATCGTTCAAAAGCTTAGCCTTGTCAGCCAAGTTCTGAGCGAGCTGCTGCACTCGAGTCTGTTCCACTCGGTAGAAGACAACGACTCGGTCGATTTGATCGAGCGACGCAGGCAAAACTCCGTTGTGGATCATCTTGGAGACGATCGACGTCACGCTTCGCATCGAGAGCGAGAACGTCGAGGAAAGCAAGGAGAGAGAGAGCGTGTCGTAGAAAGGAGCAAACGTGTTGAGGTAAGTTCGGAGACCCTCCTCCTGAATCTTCCTGTAAAGTCGAACGTAGACGAAGGGTTGGACTCTCTCAATTAGCAAAGAATCTAGATATAGCACTTCGAAAGAAAGAGCAAACAAAACTAAAACCATGGCGTCAAAACGAGAAGCAACACGTACTTGGCAAGCATCTCGTTAATGACAGCGGCGTCACCGAGCAAGGACCAGACCTTAATCTGGAGGATCAAATCCCTGCAACCCTCCCAGTCGGCGTTCTGCAAGGCCTTGCTGGCCTGCTCAATGCAATTCCTGGTTGTCTCCGGAGCACCCATGAAGGTCTGTCTATCGGCCTGCTCGAGAAGCTTTTTGAAAGGCCTCGAAGGCAAGCTTCGACCGCTCTCGTCCTCGCTTCCTTTAGCAAGCATAGGAATCTCGCAGAGCATGCATGAGACCAAGAAAGCGGCCTCGGCCAACTCCAAGTTGATGTGCATGTGGAAAGGCAGAGTTCGAAGCTTGTCCGCTCGCTCCTGTTCCGGAGTAGTCTGAGAGAACTTCTGAGTGGGGAAACCCTGGGCGAGGAGCTCCTTGGGTCGCTGAGATGCGAAGAGCTCAAGAAGAATCGATCGGCACTCAGAGATCAAGCCCATTCGGAAAGCAGCCAAACCAAGCTGGACAATCGCTCTGTTGTAGAGAATCTGAGAACCCTGGTCGGCGTGCTGAATAGCTCCCTGGAGATGGGACATCAAAAGCATGTCTCGAGCCTCGTAGTATCGACCACTGAGTCCGTGATGGTAAATGTGAGAGAGCATAGCCCGGGTTCGAGTCAAACCGTCACCAGACTTGTAGAGATACACGCAAAGTGCGTGAATCAACGCAGAAGGCGAAGCATCAGCAGGCTTGATGGTGGATGAAGTGACAGAGGGAATGGCCTGCTCAGCAGCCTGTTCGAGGTAGAGGACAACCGGGTCGGGCTATACAGACACAGTAGATGAAGCAGGACGAGAATAACAATCAGGAAACACTCCTGAGCGTGACTAGTCAAAAAACAGAGCCTCGAAGATAACCACTCGTACCTTAAGGTAAACGTGCTCCAATCGTCGGAGAACAACTCGGGATACGTTTTGCTCAAGCTTGACTTTTTCAAACCACTGTTGGGAGAGACCCAGAACAGCGTAAAGAGCGGACTCATCCTTAAGTCTCTCGACGTACTCCATACCGTGGGCATCAATCCACTGAAGGGATTTAGTAAACTGTAGATTCATCCGAGTTAGATAGCCATGATCAGCACTGTTGATCCCTAAACACAAACCAAGCAAGGACACGGATAGAAGGAAAGATAACTTGAGAACACACCTCCTCGTCCAATCGGTCGACAAGAGCAATCAAACTTCCCCTGATCCAAACGGTCTCGCCCTCTCCATTCTGTCCAGCGGCTCTCTCTACCCACTCATCCTTCTCGAGCTCACTCTCGGGAAGAATCTCGACCACTTGATAGGCACCGTTCTCCTTGACCAAAAGCTCAAGAAGCTCGGTCAGTTCGGCCCGAGCGCTAGTCCAGTCCTCAATAGGCATGTAGGCATGGATGGAAGGGTTGAAGTCAAATCGAGCAGAAAGAAGGATAAGAAGGATTCGAATAGTGGCGTAGGAGTTACTAGCAACAGATCGTAGAGAGTTGAGGATAGAGACCTGCTCTCGTCGGTCGGTGTTCTGTTGGAAAAGAGATTCAAGAGATAAGTGTCAGAAGGATTTAAATAGGGAAGAGATTGAGGGTTGCCAGAGCGCCGGAGGTTCTTACTTTCTTTCCTCTGGCTTCCTGGATGGTCTTAAGGGTCTTGAAGACACCCTCCTTAGAGAGGTCCAAGGACTTTCCGCCCTTTCCAACAGTCATAAATTCTTCATCCTGTTCATCCTCACCAGTGGCAACCTTTTTGCTCTTCTTGGCCTTGTTTCCCGAAGGCTCATCCGAGGTCGTACCACGAGTCGAGATGAGGTACTGCTGGGTGTAGGCCTCGGAATCCTAATAACGAAGATACAGGCAACATACAAATGAGGAGAGGTCATACATCAGTTTGGATCATTCTTCTGAGGTTGAAGAGATCAAGGATGTTGTGACGAACCTGCTTGTAGAGGTTAATCATATCTTCATTCTCCTTGATAGCCTTCTTGACCTTTTGCTTCATACCGTTAAGAGCCTTGGCATTAGCCTGCGAGCTTTTCTTAGCAGCCGTCTTCTCGGCCTTAAGTGAGGCGTCCACATCATCGGGGAGAGCAACCAGGGCGGTAATGAATTGGGGAGGAAGGTAGTTAGTCGTTCCAGGAAGGGTAGAAACAGTGAGTCGCTGAAGAAGCCGGAGGATCTTGTCGAACTCTGTTGATCGTAGTCCAAATTGCGAGTCGACGTAAAGAAAGAAGTTAGCTCGATTCAGAAACAAATACGACCGATACCATTGAAAAGACTTGCCAGTAGCAATGACAACCCAGTTCTTCTTGTCGCCAGTCTTTCCGGCGTTTTCGATGCTCCTAAGAGACTCGTTAAGCTCGTCCTCTCTATAATTGATGCAGAGAACCAACAGGTGGTTAATATCGTTATCATCGTCGAGGATTGGAAGATGTTGTTTTTGTCGATAGCCATCTCGGTGTCTTCTTCGTTTGAGTTGCTCTCGATTGTAGACAAGCTTTTTTTTTCTTTTCTATGTTGGGTGGCAACAACAGAAATAACTGGAAGGTGAAAGGAAAGATAGAGGAAAAACAGAACGAACCGTTTATCCTGAGCACTCTTAACAACCTTGACACCATCATCATCATCATCATCATCGCTGCTATCATCACTGCTATCTCCTCCTCTTAAGAAAGCGTTAGCCTTGCTCTTCGCAGCAGGCTTCTTCTCGGTATCTTCATCACTCATCTCTTCCTCCTCCTCAGAACTTGAATCCGAGTCGCTGTCCTCCTCTGAGGACTCGTCCTCGGAGTCAGTGTCACCAGTGGCAAACATACCACCTCCACCTCCTGACTTTTTGACACCCGTAGACTTCTTTGGCTTGGTGGAGGAGGAAGAAGAAGAGGAGGAGGCGAGAGACTCAGCCTCAGATTCAGAGTCGGACCCAGGTCCGGAAGCGAAGAAAGACATCTTTGCTTTTTTTTAATGGAGAGTTTTTTTAGGCGAAATTGGAGTGAGCTAGGTCTGTAACAAAACCTGAAAATGCCTGCGATATATAAATCGAGCAAGGCAGAAAGAACCAAACGGGTAGAAAGGGAAGGGTTGGGGGATGGTGACCGTCGACCTTGTCAGAATAAAAAAAAGGCAAGGAAAAACGAAAATCATCAACTTTTCTGAATACTTGCTAAGTATTCAAATTTGTTCAGCTTAAGGTTGCAATAGGTGGCCAATACTTTTAATTCATTATACGTATAAACATCTATGCTTTCTTACGTATATATAGTGAGGAAAGACAGATGAGGTGTGGATACGGGGTGGATAGTCATCTCATAGACGGAAGCTTGATGCATACAGCTAGTTTGTGAAACAATGATGGATAGAAATATAATAATGAGACCAGAACTTGAGCTGAGATAAAAACCTATCCTTCGCGTTTTGCTTACTACAACCTCTGCAGGTTGACATCATGGCAAAGAAAATCTAGATAACGTGTATATTTGCACCATTCCAGATCTTGTTCACCATACAACACCCACGGCAAAACCCTCTTCGTCGTTTTGAACAAGAGATCTAATCTAAAGGTAAATAAGAATAGACTATGTGCACGTGATTGAAAGGCGGTACGGATGGATAGATGATTGAATGCTCAACATCTTGTCCTTCACCTTTCTCGACAAACTGGCTACCATCAAGAGGAACGGTTTCTGACCTGGAAGTACACAGTCAACCCAAGTTCTTACGCTCTCTGTATCCAGACAGAGTCGATTCTGTCTCTACAAGAAGTTCGATAGATTACTCTTGCACTGGCTTCTCTCTGTCCTGTCTTAGACCATCTTCTTCTTATACGCTCAAATCCAGTTCTACTTATTGAAAACGTATTGATCATCTGATATAATAGACGGTCTTCACGGAAATCACTTGATCTTCTCCTCAAGTGCTCTCAATCGCTCTCTCCCTCTCTCTAATTGAGCCCAAACTCTAGTTCATTGCTGTGAGTTACATTAGGGTAGACCAATTGAAAAGAACAAGACAGGAGGCAGGAGCTAACGATTCTCCCAGGGCAATCCTATCCGGTTCTTCCTTAGATAGGACCACTACCATGAGCTCTGCTAGCTCCGCTTCATCGTCCTCATCATTCCCGTTCATCTCTATTAACTCGGATAATGGGGCTTGTCTCCGAAACTCTGGTTACATAACCGGTCAACAGCTCTCGAGCGCTCCTGAATCTATAAGCTCTGAACGTATGAGTATCCTTCCAAGCGAGACTGCAAACGGCTCATACGTTAGGCCGAAGGCTCAAGACATTTCCGAAAGCCCATCGTTCGTCCGTTGTTTTATTCTAATGAAATTCAGATCGCTTTAGATTGCCTGCCTAATCTCTTCTCTCTCTTCCTATCACTCAGTTCGCCTCTGGGCCTCCTCCCTATCTTCCGGTCCAACCTCTCTCGCTCCCTCCCAGGATCATCTCGCCGTATAGCCAAGCTTCAACGCACGCTACGTACACCTTGGCTCGACCGATGGTTCCTCTCGACATCCTTCCTAGGTGCAACTACATTCTTTATGATCTTTCTTCCCATTTTCTTCTTCTTTGGACAGTCAGCTGTAGGAAGAGAGCTTGTCCTCGTTCTGTCAGCAGGTATCTACTTTTCCAGCTTGATCAAAGATCTGGTTCAGGTACCTAGGCCGTCCTGTCCACCGGCTACAAGATTATCTTTGTCAGTTTCTCTCATCAATTTCAATGTTCTCTCCTAGGGATAGACGAGCGCTAATTATCTATCTCTATGCCTTGAGGGATGGATTGTATGCGCTGGTAGTGAATATCACGCGCTCGAATATGGGTTTCCTAGTAGCCACTGCACAAGCACAACATCATTGGCAATATATTACTTTATCTTTCTGTCAAGATTCGAGGTTGAAAGTCTATGGCTGTGGCTTGGTGGGGGATCTGGTATGTCCCTTCCTCTTCATTTGTATCAATCATATTCAAAAAAGAGTAGTTGTTAATGGTCTTCTCTCTGTCTGATCGCAGTCATTGTGTTCATCTGGTCGACTGTCTGCTTTGGTCGAATATACTGTGGCATGCACTCGCCCATCGATTGCCTCTTTGGAATTGCCCTTGGTCTTCTTTTAGCGTACCTGACTGATATATTCCATCCCTTCCTAGAAGTCTATTTAGTTCAAGCAACAGCTCTTGTTCCGTTCACATTGATACTTGGAACGACTGTTTTGGCCGGAATCAGACCTGAGCCGGAGCTTCCTTGTCCTTGCTTTGGAGACGCCATCGCATTCTTCTCAGTCGCGATGGGAACAAGTCTGGCCAGATGGTTGGAGATAAGGATTTCAGGTAACAAGTGGGATACCATCGAGACTGTAGATCGTTGGAGTGAGGTCAAGAGAGGAGACGGAAGCGGACGGTTGAGTGGATGGGAAGGGTGGCTTGTTTGGGGGTTGCTAGTCGGTGGGAAGTATATATTTGGTTCGTATTTTCTTCTTGTCTTCTTGTTCTATCCAGTGATAAGAAACTTTACATAGTAAACAGCTTTAAACTAAATGGGTTTCTTTTAACTATCAGGAATTGCTGTTATTGTTCTCTATCGACTCCTTGCTAAACTGTCCCTTCCTCTGTTCTATCGTGCTCTCCTCGGTCCATCCTCTGTTCTCCCTTCTGATCAGCACAAGCCGCTCCCGACCTCGAGCACAAGCACTGGATCAAATCTGAGCTTGAGCTCAAACTCGGCTCTGACCAAACCACCAGTGTATAGTCCTGCAAGGACACTGTCTACTGAATCGAATGCTTCTCATCCAGATATCGACCTTGTCCCTTCGGTTGTTGATCTCGGAGCGTTGAATGAGCCTGTAGTGAAGAGTGAGCTTAATAACCACATACAAAGTAGGACCAATGGGAGACAACCAGGTGCCAATGAAGCAGAGATCGTTGTGGAGGGAGAAAATGGGGAGGAGGTGAAGTGGCGAGGAAGTCGATCGACAGGAAGTCAGGGTGAAGGTGAAGTCTTGAAATCTACTCGCGAAGGTCCGTTTCTATCTTTCCCCTTCCTCCTCCTGCTTCTTTCCTCCTCTTAGGTTAAGCACATAGCAGTTCCAAGAGAGAACTGACCTTCATTCTATCATATCGAAAGTCGTGACGAAAGTGATAGTCTACTCTGGAATAGGTTTTTTTGCAGCTTTTGTCATCCCATCTGTCTTCATCGCTTCGGGAATTGGCCTTCGTTCGGCTTGAGGTAGATATCTATCATACCCTAGAATTATCAATAAATGAACGATTCTTGTTTCATCAACCAGATGATCATTGTTTGGTGGTTCTGTGCCTATCTTACGCTTATGTTTTCACGGCAGATTAAACGATCACGAGTCAAAGCAGTGACAGATAATTGAAATCGATCATTGAGAAATAAAACAAAGTATATGATACTGCATGTATAGAAAAGCATTAATGAATTTATCGAAAAAAAGGAAAAATCACTTCACGATATCGAGATCGACCAATATAAGAAGATAGAGACACACAAATAAGACAGAGACGTAATGAAACAGGGACGACGAGCTTTTCTCAAGTAACTAAGCCTTGTCTCCTTTGACAAAGTGCTTAAACTTTTCTCCGATACTCATCTTCTTGGAATGTCCGCCGCTGGTGGAGGAAGATGGACTAGAGGGAACCTCGTCATGCCGGGTGCTAGACGAGACCCCTCGAGCGGTTCCGGTGGCAGCGGAGATAGAGGAAGAGGGAGAAGGGGTCGTACCGGCAACAGCAGTCGAAGAGGTTCCCAGGGGAGCTTGGGCGTGATGCTCCTCAGGTGGAGCGGTGAACCCAGACGAAGGGACGTTGGACGTAGAAGTAACGGGTAAGTCTTTGGACTCTGATCGGATGTCAGAGCTAGATGATGGAGTCGAACCCTTAGGAACAGATCCGGATTCAACGGCAGACTTTGCTCCCTCGCTGTGGTGGGGAGGAGAGTAGGATTGCTGGACTGGGATGGACTGAGTATCGGTGCTCACATGCTCGGTCCCAGAAAAGGGCACAGTGGTTTTGGTGGAGACATAAGTCTGAGATTCAGGACCTGTAGTAGTCTTGGTCACAAACTTATCTGAAGACGACAATAGAGAACAGACCATAAGGTCAGATAAACAGAGTATTCAAATTCAGAGGAAGAAAGAACTTGCCAGAGCCGAGGTCTCCCAAAGGTTGGCCCAACCCAAGGTCCAAAGTGCCAGCAGTGTAACTCTGAGAGGTAAAAGAAGACTGGGTGGTCTGCGGCTGCTGCTCGTACTCTCTACTCTGCGTCGCCTGAGTTTGATAAGTGTAAGAGCTAGGTTGTTGGTGGGAGTGAGCGTGCTCATTCTCTCTGCGACTCTCATCGGACTTAAGATTGTCTAGTCGGGGCTCATCCCCAGCGACATTGACGGGGTGGCCGGTTGCGGTAGAGTTTTTGGCAGCGGTAGCGACTTCGGAGGCGATTGTTCCAGCCAAACCACCGATGTCGGCCAAAGCTCCCGCAACTTTAGGCTGGTCTCCTGGGACATTGACAGGGTGTCCAGTAGCGGAAGATTGCTTGGCAGCGTCGGCAACTTCAGACCCAATGGCAGAGAGACCACCCTGAGGTTGGCTTCGAAGAGTGGACTGTGAGTACTCAGAGGAAGACAGGCCAGTAGAATTGTCTCCAGAGAAAGAGAGCTTGGGCTCATCTCCAGTAACAGAGACAGGATGACCGGTGGCAGAAGAAGACTGAGCGGCAGTGGCGACCTCGTCAGCAATCGTAGCGGCCAAACCTCCGGCTCCCTCCAAAGTGCCTCGGTGGGCTTGCTCGGGCGAAATCTCGTTTCGATACACGTCTTGAGTAGATGCGGAAGCAGCAGAAGAGGACGGAACAACTCCAGACGGATTAGCAGCTGAGAATGGGGCATTTCGCTCGCCGTCCTTGGGAACGACTGCAGTAGCATCGCCTGATCAAACAAAGGGAAAGGGAAGGATCGTTAGTCGAAGCGAGACTGGCCAGGGGAAGAAGAAGGAATTCGATCTGTTATTCTGAACTTACTAGTCTGCTCCTCTCCAAAGATAAGGCCTTTCAGGTTTTGCACGAGCTCACCCACAGTCTCCTCGGCCCCTTGTCTGATCTCAGCAGCAGAGGGAATCTCGGTGGTAGTCAAACTCTTTCCATCGGTTTTGGCCGCACCAGTGGGGATAATCTGTTCGGCCGAGGGAGCTTGCTGGTAAGCTTCAGAAGCTTGGGCTTGGATGTTTCGAGTTGCATCGACTGTAGTCTGAGCGGCGGAGGACCCGATGTCCTGCGTGACAGCGGAGGTGGTCTGCGCTCCACGACGGACAGAGTCAGTCGTAGTGTTCAATCCTTGCTGGGCGGCACTACTTGCATCTTTAGCGAATTGCTGGGTGGTAGCAGCAGCGATTTGAGCTCCCCGGTTCGCGGAGTTGGCAGCAGAGTTGAGGCCCTCTTGAGCTGCGATACTAGCATCCTGAGCGATCTGTTTTGATTGAGTGGTGGCAGCTTCAACGTGAGGCTGAGCGGCGTGAAAGAGATTCTGCACGGCGTGAATACCGGTAGAAAGGGCAGACTGAGCGGTGACCGAAGCGGTGTGGACGGCGGATTGAGCTTGAGCTGCAAGGTCAGTCCCAGCAGTGGTTGTGGGGGTGCCCTGGTGGGAAACAGTATTGGTCGTGGTCTGGATAGGGTGTTCGGTAGAAGTTGTGGTGGCGGAGGTATTGGCATGAAGGTTCTGGGTTAACGATGCAGGAACGGCATCTTTTGAAAAACATAAAGAGGGAGGGTCATTGGGGGTTAAAGGAATAGACAAAATGAAGATACTCTTGATGGATTGAGATGCACTCACTGTAAGCAGCCTGTCCGACCTGAGAAAGAGCGCTGGAGATGTCCTGGTAGATGGTGGTGTCTGGAACGGCAGGCTTGGTGCTAGTAGGACCCCATCCTCCAGGCAGTTCTTTGCCAGGAGTGATGACGGCTAGTAGTTAATTGAAGAGAATGGGATACATGGTGAGGCAACATGTTAGCTATCATATTCAGACACAACATACGAATAGTACACAGGGAAAAAAAGAAAAGGAAAAAAAAAGACAAGGAGTCATTGAAACGGCACACAACTCACAATCCTGCCTAAAGTTTCCGGGCCGGTCGAGCACTTCGGTGTCTGATGAGAGGCTAGTGGGCTGCGCGGGTGCCTGACCGCCTACTCCTTCTCCAGAGAGTGTCATTCCGGTGAAAGAAGCCGTTCCAGCACTAATGGAAGGTGCCGATCCAGTGCTGGTAGTGGCATGTGCCGTGTTGGAGGTCGAGGTCGAGGTGGTACTGCTACTGGTGGTCTCAAAGGCAGAGGTAGGAGGGATCACATCGGGCACTCCTTTCTCACCAGTAGCAGCGAGCGGACCAGGGATAGGACGAGCAGAGGCAAATTCAGCCTGAGCATCTGCCAGCCTGGATGAGGCTGTTGATTGAGTGGGGGCAGACATATGTGTGGGTGCGTGCGTATGGAACTATCGAGGGGTTTAGTAGAGGTAAACTTGGCAAGATCGGCGGTCAAAGTTGGAGATGAAGATGCAAGATGAAGATGGAGATGGAGATGGGAATTAAGGGGTGGAAAAGAAAAGAAGAGAAGCGGGCTCGAGCTTGGGTGAAATATTAACGGTGCCTAACTGGCATACGTGCCTGATGTTGACGTTCCCGCCATCTATCAGACTATGACGTACCGATCGGGCGACTCGACGTCACTTATCACGTGCATATGGAATGAACAGCGGCAATCAAGGCACGTGACAGTAATATATTATATTAACCCTAACGAGTCTACAACATTTTCTCTCCTTCTCTACTCACATTGAAACTTGCTTCGTTCGCTCTCCTCCATACTCTTAGTTAGCTTGGTTTCTATACACCACCTCCCTTCATTAGTATGTATATTTTCATCTATTGAACATCCTTCGAGTTGGGTCCCGACAGCTAACTTATTATCGTGTCATCTCTCTGTTAAGCTCGCTATGTCTACCGTTGCTTCTGGATCTGCTCCAGAGCCCGTAATTGAGCCCACACCGACAATCGCGCTATTTGCCCGAGGAGTCTGGTCACTCTTCCTTCTCTGGCCTGCTCTCCGATTAGCGGTTGCTCAAGAATGGGGAGGACCAGAATCAAAAGAGAAACGACTCTGGTTCGCTTCTACTATTGTGGACGAGTTTGAATCCAGACATTTGAAACACTCAACCTCGACTCCTGCCCCCTCTCCTCCTTCCAATGCTACTGTCAATACCGATATCGCCCCAGTATCGAGCGTGATTTCTTCAGAATCAATCACTGCTGAACTGGCCGCTACTTCCCTCTCCACTCTTGTCCCTGCTCCTTTTGGACTCGACCTAGACACGCTGAGCGATTTGTTGTTTGACATCCTTCTCGAAGAATTTGAGACGGACACCGAAGACGGATCGACAGAACAAATCGCGAAACAGCTACTCGTCCTCTGGTCAGCGGCTGTTAACATGGATGAATCACTCGTCAAGCAATTAGAGATTGAGGCTGAGAAGGTTTCCAAGAGTAAGGTTCAGGCTTCTCAAGGAGCGGGCGAGAATGATGAAGAGGATGACGAGGACAACAGTGACGACTATAGTGATATGAGTGAGGGAGAGGATGAAAGACCCCCGACGTTAGTTCCTGCGGCTGTCAAGGAAGAACCGGAGATAGACGAGGATGGGTTCACCATGGTCAAAGGAAAAGGAAAGAAGAAATAACTGATCGGTCCGATGTCTATATAAAATGTATCGTTATAAGCACTATCTGCCTTTTGAAGCACACACATATACATATATCCGGCTTTTCTTGTTTCTCTGATAATACATCGTGTGACAAACTCGAGATCTTACCAGACTCGGCATCCCTTGACCAGTTCCATAACCTTCCCGAATCTTTCCCTCTCCTTTTCCCAATCTAGTCCGTCACTCCCGCTTAGACTTGACGGCTTGAATCCTAATCCAACCACCACCGGTCTCCTTCCTCCGCCACCACCAGGACCACTCTCACGTTGCTCATCGTCCCAGACGATAGCCGCCAGCTGAGATACATACATCTCGTAAACCGATTGAAGATCAGCTGTAGGCGCCGTACCCATTAAAGGGATCAATGTCGTTGCCGGGTGAGGCTGGGGTAAAGCAGCAAGTGAACCTTTAGGAATTGATAAGCCAACCGGAAGCAAGGAGACTGTTGATGGAAGTGAGGCTTGGGTCTAATATGATAAAAGAAATAAGAATGAGAGAAGAAAAGGAGAGGAACAACAGAAATAAGCAAGAGAGCGAGAGACGTTCAAGAGAGAAAGGACATACGAGAGACCCAATCTTTCCTAACTGTGTAACCAAGATCAAGATTCTATCCATGAAAGCTTCTACTACAATCTCCGTTGCTAAACCTTGAATGACGACCGAAGCCTGTCGAGTTGGTATCGGCGAACGAACCGTTTGAGTTGATGTCATCTTCCCTCTCTTTTGTGACCGAAGAAGAGGAAGGAGAGGGTGTGCAACGGAGGTTCGTATAATAGGTTAGGTTGAGAGTGAAAAGCATGTACGCATCGGACATTCCGCCTCTGCGATTTTTTCCATCTTCGTTTTCAAACAGAACTTTATCAGAAGACATATACAATATACGATCAGCGTTCTTTTTCTCTTTCTGCCTTCTCAAAAATAATAATGAAAGTGCACATGGTAGAAGTACATATATATATATATATTATAGATCAACGCAAATATGTATTATTTTTTAGCATTTCAAATCGAAAAAGAGATAATAACTCATAGGTCGTACAAAAGATAGCGGATTTGAGCATGAAAAAGCTGGAAAAGAGAAGACAACGAAATAAGATTGAAATTTGAAGATAATGCAAAGGAGATGCGAACAAGCGAGCGAACGAACAGACAAATGAACAAATAAACGAAATGATTAGATTAGAGAAAGAAGAAGAGAAAAATCAACAACTGGCCCAGCCTTGAGCCCCAGCCCAAGCTCTCAAAGCTCTCATCGACCCTCTTCTCTCAACAGCTGGGTCCAGCATTCTTCTCAGAACTCTTCTCGTGCCCTCGCTAACCTCATGAACCGAATACGGTGTCGAGCAAGGGTAAAACATCGGAACTCCTCCGAGGGGTCTTTCAACTCCAATCTCGTCTTCCAATGACGTCGCTGGAGCCGATAATGGCGGCGACGGCGGTAAAGACGGAAAGCAGGTCTGGATAGGAGGCATTGCAGTGTTTGATCGAGGAGACAAAGGATGTCCATGAGAAGACGGACTGAAAGGAAGGAACGCAGGCGCAGATGATAAGAGTTCGACGATAGGATTCTCGGATGAAGATCCGTGACTGTTGCTGTGGCCGTCACTAAGACCACTGGATCCTATTGACTCCTCTTCGGGTTGAATCTTAACGATCTCTACCTCCTGGGCCTTCCTCATCGCTCGTTTGCCAAACAGGTCGCTCAACCTGACCTTTCCACCACCACTTCCATCAGCTGCCAAGTCCCATCCAGCCCTCTTTCCATCAGCTGCCACATCCGCCATATGCGCCGCGGCTGCTCCTTTACCGTGTTCTCTCAAACTACCTCCTCTTCTGAATGACGCGCCCGGTCCAAAACCAAACATATTTCCTTCTCCAAATGAAGCCGCTCGATTTCGTTCTTCCCAATCCCAGAATCCACCCCGAGCGACCCAGAAACAGAGCTCTCTCGCCCCACTCACCCCTTGATACGGTTGTCGACCCCCATTAAGGATAACATAGAGCGAGGCCCCGAGAGAGAAAACGTCGGACGGGAAGGATACCTCCGTTGTTCGAAGAAGAAGTTCGGGCGAAGAATAAGGTGTCGTGCCTGCTCCACTGGTAGGACCTTCTGAAAGAGTCTGAAAAATCGAATTCTCCGATCGGGTTTCGAGATTAGAGTGGAAAAGTGCGTTTCCGAAGTCTGTCAGCCGAGGTCGGAGAGTGGAGGTGAGAAGAATGTTTTGAGGCTTGATATCCCGGTCTAGTATACGTTCGAGTTTATGAGATGTGGTCAACAAGACGCGAACAGAAAAGGAGACAGACCCGGAAAGCGCATGACTCACGAATGACCCCTCGAGCTTCTAACCATTCTCCTCCGCATGCTAACTCGCCAACCCATTTGAGGAATAACTCTTCAGTAATTAATTCCGGATGAGACCTAACAAAGCTATCGATTGTACCGAACGAGCAATACTCCAGTAGTAACACTGGTCTGACCGATGAAGAATACACCTCTGTCGATGAGAACGTCTCGTTAACCATCTGTCCTGAATCTATCGAGTATATTGGAAACTTGGTCGTTGTTGTTGGGCTTGATGAGCCCGCCACTGCCGATGATGTTCTCACTGCGAACACCGCACGTTCGTCAAATCCATCCAGAATATTGACAGCACCGTAACTACTGATCAGTCCCGTCTTTCCCGAACCAATCCATCTGAGGACCTGTCCTTCTCTCCTGAGAACTGCTCGACCGTCGTTACCATTCTCGGCAATCGGGGTCTTCGCCGCTGCCAATATCCATTCACGTTCTTTGCCTTTACCAGAGGATGAACATAGTCGAAGAGCAGAGAGATACACGTTCGAGTTTGCGCCTTGGCCGAGATGATAGCTAGGCGAATGGGCCAGTCGAACGGAATGGATCGCCGACTGGTCTTCAGGTTCGCTCAAGTCGAGGACGGCGGATGGGTAGGAAGTGTCCCACGGAGCGAGAGAATAGCTCGGCGAGTCGGGCAGCGGCAAAGGAGTACTAAGCACTTTCGGGATAGAAGGACAGGATGATGTACGTTGGTTCAGCTTTGGGCGAGCGAGGAATGTGGTTCCTTGTTTCCTAGTGGTACTAGGAGTGACAGAGACTGCCAACAACGATGAAGACACTGATGTCTCGAGAGCCCTCTGAGACGCGAACGCAGACGGCGGGGGAGGGGGAGGCGTAGGGGAGAGCATTGGAGTATCAAAAAAGGAGGATGTCCGGGAAGATGCTGACGAACCAGACGCATTCTTCTGGTGACCCTTCGGGTTTGTCGAGGGTGTGAGGATGATAGATGGGTTGAAAGTATCTCTGATGTTGGTGGTGCTGCTGCTGATAATGCTAGTATTGGGGCTGCTAGTAGTGCTACTACTGCTAGGACTGGACCACGCGGCAGGATTAGTCTTCAGTGTACAGTCGACTTTCTCGCGTTCTGAGATAGAGCCATATACTGAGACATGATCATCAATGGAGATACTTCCATCTAGCTCTGGACTAGTTTCAGAAGAAGAAGAATCTGACCAGGAGGGAACCAAGCGAAGAGGAGGAGGTGCTTTGGACGCGGGAACAACCTTCCATTGAGAGCTGAAGATGTCGTTCCGGGATGAGGGCGTGTTAACCGATGGCTTGAGGTCGATACCATTCGATTTATGATTTAATCTGGATGAGTCCATATATAAGGATGAATGCCCAAAATGAGGGAGAACAACAGAAGGCGGTGATGATGGAGGCGAGGCTGGATGTGCGGAGGACATTGAAGAGGGTACGGCGATGGAGAGCGGAGGCATTTGGAAAGTGTCGAACGGTTTATGTACAATATATCTGAATCCCTCTGTTGTAAAGAATTATCTCCAGAAAAGACCAAACGCCAAGACGGAATGGATCTATCTAGAATGGCCTATTTGGATGCGGCCGATGATATCGTGTTGTTCTGGGTTGATGAGGATGGTCGATTGTCGATGGTCGGTAGAACAAGTGTTGATCAGTAGATAAAGAACTAGAGGTGTCGGAACGAAGTGCAGCGTGTTACGATATCCCCTCACGTGCGTGCGTAACCTGAGCAAGACTCTCAATTTAGTCTTCCAAGAAACATCCTATTCGATGTCCAAGAAAACAAGAAGGTAGAACAGGAGGTGTACGCGCTGGCTCTAAGAACAGTTCAGACATCGTCCAGGATGATCATTTCTATGTAAAAGTTCGTTCATCCAAGAAATCAACCTATATAAGACAGACTTGGTGCGTTTTGAGATCACGTGACTCGACCGTAGCCAGGTTACTCTTTCCATCGCGATTCCCTCCTAGCGACTACCTGTGTGTACCACCCACAAAGTCGAGCCTGGATATCTGCACTCATCATCCATCAGAACACCCATACCCGTATTCTTTCCTTTTCTTCCTAGATGGATACAGAGGAAGCAGGTCCATCGGCTAGGATCTTTTCGGCTAGTAGAACAGCTCGCCAAGTAGATGATGGCGACGATCTTGAATATCCATTCGAACCCCTCTTTGGTCAACCAAACGATAGTCAGGAGGTCAAGCAGGATGAAGATCTCTAGTATGTGTTTCTATCTGATTATCTATTCTCGTTACTGAAATGAGCACTAACTTGTTCATGAATCACTTACTTGCCTTTTCCAGCTCGATCCTTAACGTTTCAAAGGATGCTTCGGTGGACGCGATCTCTCAAAGATGTTCGTGTCTAGCAGTTACTCACCCTCCTTGAATTGTTCTCCAGTTTAGCTGACACTGTGACCTATACTCTTCACCTCCTCTCCTTTATAGATCGCTCCCTAGTCGTACTACTTCACCCGGACAAACAACGCAACCCATCGGCAAAACTCGCAGCAGAGACTCAGTTCAGGCGGATTCAACGTGCGTACGAAATTCTAGTGGATGAACAGAAGCGCGCGCTGTACGACACTTTAGGCGAGGAAGGACTTAAAGGAAACTGGGAGGTTGGGTTCAAGTTGAAGACTCCTGAGGAGGTGATTAAGAGTTTCTCAAGTATTGGAATTTACTCTTATGTGCACACTGATACTCACCTCCTACATTACATCATTTCCAGATGAGAGCCGAGTTCACTCGGCAGGCGAACGAGAAGAAGTTTCTTACCCAACAACGGCTTGTCAGCCCTAAAGGTGAGAACTAACCTCTCCTTTGTGGCGCACATATTACGAGGTTTATGTGTGTGTCATGTTTAATGCGTGATGAATTCACAGGTGATTTCAACATTCAGATCAATGCCGAATCTCTGCTTGCTCCGAAAAGCGCGTTTTATGGGCCAAGAGGACCGAAGGATGACGGCCTACTGACTCGGCTTCGGTTCGTTCATGCAAGAGGGTTGACACTGGCTCATTCTTTCCAGGTCGGTAGCTCTTCTGTCCCAATCGAGCGCTTGCGTTAGACCAGATTAAATCTCAGCTTATGAGTTTCCTTCTCTCACTTGTCTGCTACCATCAAATAACAGGTTGGCTTAGGGCAAAGCACAATGCTCGATATCGCAGGTACCATGACTCAGCGTATCGGACAGAAACGGGCGGCAAACAGACTGGGCGGCACGATAGTTGGCACAATCAAGCATCAATTTTCACCCAGGCTCTACACCGAGGTCCGTATGTTCTCTTCTACGAAAAACCTTATTAGCGGTTTGGCTCATGCTCCTGACTTGAAATTACAGGTCAGCGCATCTGTTTTGAATCCTAAACTATTGGCTGTTCGAACCATATACGAAATCGACGATGAAACGTATGACTTGTTTGACTCTTCTCTTCTCTCTCCCCTCTACTTCCATTGCCACAGCGACATTAACCTTTCGGTCTTTATAAAATTTCAACTTTTCATCAGTGCTCTTGATATCTCTGCTCGAGCTTTTAGCCCTTTGACACCGCCGAACATTGATGTGACACTTACTCGACTCATCTACCCTACCTTGAAGTCCTACCTCACTCTTCGATCTGGCTCTTTCGGCTATAGAGGCGATGAGTCTTCTCTCACCATTGGTCTTACTTCTCATCTAGGAGACACGTTGCCTACCAACGGGTGGACGGTCGAGATCGAGTGTGGACCAGGAGATGTGGGCGCAAATCTAGATTGGTCAAGGGTCATCTGGGCTGGGTGGGAGTTCAAGATCGGAGGCTCAACCGCGCTCAGTGGAGGAAAGGTTCATCTGAGTTGGGCGAGAAAGATTACCAAGTTCATAAAGGCCACACTAAGTATCGAGGGTGCGTTGTATATCTTCTCTCTCTTATTTCCTCTGCCGGTTTTGTTCCCCAAGTCTCACGGTTTAGTTTGTCCTTATGAACATGAAATACACAGCTGAAACTACTGCTGGGCTGACTCTTAAACTACGGCAAGTGCAACCACGCTCATCTCCTTTCTAGAGCATGATCGAACACGCCTTCTTACTCAATTGTACATTCCAATTATCCATGTAATAGATTATTCCGACTTGGTCAACGAGTGACTATCCCGATCTTAATAACAAGGACACAATCCCAGTGGCTTGTCGGCGCCTTCTTGACACCTTGTGTGGCTATTGGAGTGGCTCACTATGCCTGGCTCGGACCTAGAAAACGAAATTTGGCAGCATCGTCAGTGGATTTGCTCCTGTTAGACCACCTTCTCCTTATTAACTAATGCTAATCATTATCTTCTGCCTGTCTTTCCCCCTTCGCAGTCGATGGAAACAACTGCAAGAGGACAACCAAGAGTTGATTGAGCAGATGAAACGAGAGGCCGAACAGACGGTCGAGATGCTTCGACCTGTAGTTGAACGGCGGATCGCCGAAGAAGAAAAGACAGATGGTTCGTTCTTCTCTCCGTTTGCTGATTCAGAACAGGGCCTTGTTTTCTCCTTTTTTTACATCGAGGAATGCTGAGAGATGGCAATTTTGTGATACATTTCCCCACAGGACTGATCATCCTTGAAGCTCGATACGGCGCCCTTGATACATTCTCCGCTCGTTCGATGCCGTCCTCCTCCTCTTCTTTCTCAACTGCCTCCCCATCACCATCATCAAAAGACAGTACTTCTGCTTCTCCTGCTTCCTCAACAGATTACATCGACGTATCAATTCCTCTTCAAGCACTTGTCACAGACTCTCAACTTGTGACCCCCCGGTCAAAGACCAAAGCTGGTCTACTAGGGTTTTGGGATCCTTGCTTAGGTGTGAAGAAATCGCTACGGGTCAGATACCTGTTTAAGGGCAGGTTACACGAGGTCATGGTTAAGGACAAAGATCCTCTAGTCTTGCCCCTCCGAGGTGCGCTTCTGCCCCCTTCTCTCTCTCTTTCTATTGTTTATGCTTACTAACCTGGATGCAACTGGAATCCTCCTCTTCCATCACAGAACATGCCATAGAAGGATGACAGGTTGACATCAAGATATAATGAGCAAACAAATAAAATGCCATATGAACAAGTTAATTTTCATCATAGATTATTCGATTGAGATATCTCACGAACAAGATGGGAAATTTTATAGGGTTTGAGATAATTATCATCGGGAACACGCACACGCAGGCGAGATGATAAAGACGACATGGAGATGAAAATAGAGAAAGATACATGAGAATTTACCACGGAAAATCCATTCTAATCTTCCTCCTTCTTTACTCTCCTTGTCGGACGCGATACCGGTTGTTCTTCTTCCCCATCCTCAGCTTCAAGTCTGACCTTGGACACTGACTTGACCTTTGTTGAACCCTTTGATGCGTGTTTGGACTTAGGAGCTACTCTCTTGGCCTTCTTCCGAGGAGGCGTCGAGGATGCTTCTGATTCTTCTGAAGATGTTTCTTGAGCTGACTCCTCAGTGTCTTCTTCGTCACTTAGCTCGGATTCAGATTCGGATTCCTCCTTGACAGCCTGTGATTGAGAGAGACCCATCAAAGATCCCCAAAAATGACACGAAGAAGACAGAGAGAATCACAGTCAATGACGAGAGTCATATACGCGCATAGGATGCTCTTGTCATGAATCAAGGGATGTACTCTTTTCTTTGGTTTCGGCGTGGGCTTCTGTTTAGATTTGGGTTCAGGCTTAGCTTTTGCCTTGGTTTTAGGTGCGATGGAATCGGAATCATCTTCTGGTTTGACAGCCTGCTTGCCGATACCAAATGTTTTCCCACAGAAACAACAGCGGAGAGCTTCAGAAAGGTAGGGCATTAAACTGAATAGGAGAAGGGTAGAGATGAAGACAAACAGCGTGTTTTCGTTCTTTCTTAACGGGTTTTTGATCTTCGTCGTCACTCTCTGTAAGTTTTCTCTTCTACGATAGACAAGAGTGTACGACCGTTAAGAAAGGACGAACTCCTTTGTTGAAGTGAAACAAACTTAAATTGATCGAAAGCGAGGCTACTCACAGTCCCAGTCTCCTCGCCAGGTTTACTGGCCTCTCCGTCTTCTCCAGTCTCAAAAGGCCCGTAGTGCTCTCTGAGGCGAGCGATTAACGCAGTCTTAGATCCGCTCTTGGAGATCTGAGCTTCGTCCGCTTTCTATGAAACCTCAATCATGGTGTGAAACAATATAAGAGGTCGAGTTCCCACTCAAGACAAGCGGAATTCCTTTCAAAAATAGGACAGTAAAGTACGAACGTCTTTAAGTTCAGCCACTGTGTACGAATCCAACGGGTCCTGGTCATTTATTTGGACATTTCCAGACTATTGGTAAGCCAACCGTTCTTCTTCCAGCTGACAGACCAACTTTGAAGGCAGCGGGAGTCAAATGAATAATTGGAGAGACCTACAGGCGCTCCAAAAATCTTGAAACCGGGAAGAGGGCCGTAGTGTTCCCTGAGACGAGCGACGAGCTCGGTTTTTGTACCGGTAGTCGGTAGGTCTTCTTCCTTACATTTCTGTTTACACCATGTATTATCACATCCCCATAGGTGATCAGGAAACAGTAATCAGGCTAACTTTTTGGATGGCAGAACCGGAAGAAGGAGAAGATCGATGACGCACGGCTTTAGCCTCAGGGGTCGTTAGCTCATTCAAGGGGTCCTAAGAATATTTTGAGTGGGAAAAAAAGGAAGCGCATCAGATGACCATACGAGGAAGAACCAAAACGCGATATAACGGGATGTAGACGAACATGACCTCTAGAAGCAGCATCAGCTTCCTCGACTGAAAACACACCCCAGAAGAAGACAGGAAACAAGGAGAAGAGTAAGAACAACCACGCCGTTGAGGGAAGATTCGATTATACACTTCTCACTATGTCCATCTTTCCAGGCCTTGTCGACCTTTGCCTGATCTTCTGGTCTGTTGGACGCAACCGTTGATACAACCAACAGAAACATATTAGCACGAGTGGGAAAGAAAATCGAGAAGAAAGGAAACTGAAAATACTTACCTTAGGTCTTCATAGCCATCGAGATCCGAGGGCTAAGTTGGATAGAGATTAGTGGGATTTAGTAAATGACCACATACTAACTGAACCATCCTTCGCATTCTCTTACTACATACTTCGTCTAGTTCTATTGTTCAGAGATCATGCACCAAAATAAGACTGTGTAAGTTACAGCTGATTAAGTAAGTGTATACAGATGAAACGGACGGACCCTTCTTGATATTGGCGATGGTCCTTGGTGAGACACAACTGTTTCCATTTGTGGAAGACAGGATGAAATATAACGGCAATCAGTATACACTTGCATGGAGACCAAATGGACATATTTGGTGCTTCAGTCAAACACGATATATACGAGAACATACCCCCAGTGCCTAGAATATATAAAGAAGAGGGTTGGGTTAGTTTCAAACTAGATATATTATGAAGTCAGGGAAGTTCGGAGAGAGAAGGCAGTTGAAATTCTACTTACTTCCAAGCCATGCCTGTATGATCCATGATCTGCCATCCGTGGATACATTTAGACAAGATTGAGATAAAAACAAAGATGGACAAAACAAGAGTCAGTCAACCATCTAAACAAAATCCTGTTCAGATTTGACCCCTACTTAGTAGATCTGGACTAACTTCTACGACCGTCTATCGTGCTCAAGCCCAACGCAGAGGACATCGAGGGAAAAGAAGGAAGAAGCAAACACAGGTCGGTCTTGTCAAGAAGTTGTTGTCTAACAAAATGTGTCATAGAAGCCAACATACACCGAGTCTGATCTCTCCTTTGTCGATCTTTGAGCCTGTTTCGATTCAAAAGAAGACATGAGGAGGTTTCAATTGATCGTGGGACAAGTTGTTCTATCGCATCGAATGTGTTTCCGGGATCCTACCTGAACATGGTTTCGGACCTGATGAGCAGACACAGGTTCCATAGATAAGAAAGAAAAGTACAGAGAGATTGGTTATTAGAGCGGTCGCACTTAAGAAGATGATGGTGTAAGACTTGAATGCAGACCTTTGCAGCTTGATCGGCCAGTGGACGCATAATCAATTCTGTAAGAGAACCAACCGATTTCGAACCCGAGTGAGGTAGGTTCAAAAAGGAACTGATAGAGTGATTACGAAGGATGGGCAGGGCTTTACCTGTATGGCATTCTCCCTTGGTTTCTCTATCGACAGAGTGAGTGTATGTAAGAGAGTTGACTTTGCTTTCTTTACATAGGTTGGACATTCGTTAGAATCTGATCATCTGGAATTCAGAGACGCGTCTAGCGTTGAATGAGCGCGTGTCGTCATTGTTCTACACAGCTAACGCGACAACACGTGTGAATTTCAGCCAGAGAGTTTTATCAAGATAGTCGACCATCTGAACGGGTAAGCTTTTCGTTCAATGGAACAAATAAAGCCTACCCTCACAAGGAAGAGGAGAAAGGAGAGATTGAGGTGGGCCAGCAGTCCAAGAGTAGTCTGAATTGAGTTTGGTCGAACCTGGCCTGGCCCCCGAGAGGACTAGAAAAGGAAAACGACCAGCTGCAGATTGCACTCAAGTGTGATCTTGCCATCCCTCCGGCTCCTTGCTCGGTTTAATCATTTGTTGACGAGCGCAAAACAAGTAAGCAGAGACCAGGAACACAGAAGGGATGTAGCCAGGATGTAGATAAGAAGGCGCGAGATTTGATCTCTACGCCGAATCCATCCTGCCCTCGGTGGTTCCATCAAGAAAACAGCCAGAAGGATAGATTGCACACGGTCCCCGCGACGCTTCCAAGACGAACACCCCCGCTCAAAGTTCCAAGGAACTTTTTCCCTCCTTCAACTCGCCCAGAGGGAAGTGAGATCTTGGGGAGGCTTTAGCTAAACGGGAGCCGTCGGTTTTCGGGTGCGTCACTGCATCCCACTTTGCCCTCCTCACGAGAGACGAGAAAGGCAAATGATCAGAGATGGACTCGGCTAGAGTCATTCTGGTTTTTTAACGTAAAAAACATGGGGGCACTAGAATACTCAGACCTTATCCCGCTCGGGAGAGAACTCAAAGACCCGGGTGAGGGGTTTCAAATAGTAGGTGACGAGCTTTGCAGCCTTTGAACTAAACGGGAGATGGTATGGAACGGCTTGTTAGGATCGAATCTTTCAGAGATCATCTGATGCAAAGGAAAGGATGGTTTGAACGAACCTGCTGGTGGTGAAGAGAAAAAGAAGAGGCAGAGTAAGAAAAAATCAAAGAAGGTGATGGTCAAGTCAAAATTGGTGGCTCGTTTCATGCCGGAGTTTGAATAGTCACGGCAAAAGGATACGGGCGCATCCGAGAGAGGAGAGAGAAGTTGAGCCCACACAGAAGATGAATAGAACTGATTATAGACAGATGAAATCTTATCTCGGTTCACCTTGTTTGCGTTCGCTCAAAGAGATTAGAGAAAGAGAAAGAACGAACATTGTTTGGAGGGTAAGAGAATGAAGAGAGCGGGTTCGAACGTGTGGCCTGTTGAGAAACGTGTTTACTTTTTGTAATGAATTTTGTGGTCATTTCTAGTCGTTTGTAGTCTTCTTCCATAGTCTTTTTTCCTGACCGGTTCGTATACTTTCTCCTTGTATGCTCTGTAGTCATTTGTCAAATATTTCTGTAGTTAAATCCAAAGTGACCGGTTCTATAGTCTTTCCCATCTGAATTTTGTAGTGTCCGGGAACCGAATTCTGTATTCAATCGCCCAGAGCTCTTTCAATAGAGAGCATTGTAGTACCTATTACAAGTAAAAGCTTATAGAGAATTTCCTATTAATATCGTTCCCTTTTGCCACACCCTGATGATCTTTCTTCTTTCCCAACATTCACCTGCTCTTCTTCCATCTTCATCTTCATCGTTGACTGTTTGCCTACTTTCTTAATCTCCTCTAGATCTCCTTTTATGAACCAGCCCTCCAGTCTAGATAGCTTACAGAAAACTCTCTCACAACCATTGATCTCATCAGATCCTACAACGCTCACACATAACTTTAACCCATCCGACCAGCATGATTCCTTACCCTCACGTCGTTCTAGAGGCAAAGCGAGAGAGTGTCACTTGAACACCGATTCAAGAAAGGGAAACCCAAAAAGAACATGGGGAGAGCATACAGCTAGTTCAGATGATGATGGTGATCAGGATGAAGAGGCTACAAGCGGACCAATTGTGCAGACTTCGTGAGTCTCTTTGGCTCAGTTAATTTCTATTTGTCTCTAGTCGGTGATCTCACTTTGTCCGACCGAATCTTGTTATCAGTCCGCTCCTGAATTTACCGTCAGAGACCCTCCTTTATATCGTGTCTTTCCTCCCTCCATCCTCCCTATTGGACGTCCTTCGGACGTGTCGCGCGCTCAACGCGGCGATCTCTGATGAAGCTTCGTGGAAGGCTAGCTTTGAGCGAACCTTTATCAAACCGGGCCTAGCCGGTCTAACCCGAAGCTGTCTTCCCGGAGGTGGCAGTGGCCAAGGGTGGAGAAAAGAGGCATTGGCTCGGGAGAGGCTGATAGAGTATGTATCTCAAATCCTCTTCTGCGCGTTATATGTCTGAACTCATCCGTCTCTCTCGCGCTCAATCTCAACTTGTACTCTTAGTATGGTCTCGAATTCAAACACTGCTTCCATGTTGTACAATCCTCGACTATCTTACATCCACTCGTTCGCAGTAGGCTATCCTCTGCCTGCTCCCAAGACACCATCCTACCAGTTCCGAGCGCCGACTTTGTTGAGCGCGAGCATCGCTATGGGCGTATGTACTAGAAGGTATGTCTCGTGTGTACTCGACTCAAGGATCGCTCGTGCCTCTTCCTGTATTGAGTAATATTCCATTGTCTCTTCGTGCTGCCATAGCAACCCGATGACAGGCACGCTCGTCAAAGGCTATTTAGACTCCCAGGGCTCGAACGGTGAGATATCCTGATCGCTTGGTTGGGATTTAGAAACGGTGAAGCTCATAACCTCGAGAAACCGTGTATTCTTTCCATCAGACCATACTTTATGGAACATTCCTCAAACCCGCCCGACAGCCCTTCTCCTGTCTCCAAGAGACCCTTCTACCGTCCTTTGGGGTTTCCAAGATGGACAAGTCGCACAAACTTCTATCATCGCCGGAAGTGGTCGAACGCCCACGCTGACTGCTCGATCTAGAGGAATCATAGGCCATGATGGACCGGTGTGGTCCTTGGTGTTTGGCCCTTCCGGGTCCTTTATAAGTGGTGGTCAGGATGGACAGGTCAAGCTCTGGGCAGAAGGCACAGCAGACCACCTAGTTTGTCTTTGGACGAGTGACCGACCAGTCATCAAGAAAGAAGTATCAATCGACGGAACCCCTGTCCGTCCGTCTCTCGGGCCAGAGTATCGAGCTGTTTCTCACGTTTGCTGGGATGCTGTGTCGGGTGTTGTGGCTGGTGTGACCGAGGCTGGGCTTGTCAGAGTGTGGACAGGCGTATTTGCTCCTGCAGAAGGGAACGATCATGCCCCAGCATCAATCCAGCCTTCATCGGTCACATCCTGGCAAGAAGATCGGGAACAGTTCTCATCTGGGCAGACCCCAGTGAGCTTTTGTTTGGACGTCGTGGATCCTTCTCTTGTGGACAAGAGAGACCAGGGCAAGGCGCCTTTGACTATCAACGTTCTCCTTCGAATATCTGGTCGACCATCGTTCCAACGAATCACCTTCCGGTTTCCTCTTGCCCCAATAGGCGATGGTATCGATCATGCTTCGAAAACTGCCTCGACCACCCTGACTACGTTCTCAACCTCTTCTGCCGAGGGCTTCCCGGAACTGACCACATTGTTCGCTGAGTTCAAAGTCCCCCCACCACCCTCACTTCCGTTTCACAGCACACCCTCGATGACACCGTCCGAGCCATCGACACCTTCTGGCGCGCCTAACCCATCGAAACCCCAAGTGTTTCACCTGGCGACGAGTACTATACTCGAGAAGAGAATAAACACAAGAGGATCTCTCGCGAGCAACAAGTTCGTGGTAGCAGGTGATGCAGAAGGAATGGTCCGAATCTGGGACTGGGATGTCGATGAGAAAAGGACGGAGATCTTGCCGTTGAGGTCGTGGAGAGCGGCAGACGGGAAGGTCACCGCTTTAGAATGTCAACAGGGTTTGGTCGTCGTTGGAACGTAAGCCAAAATTCCAAGAGCATCCGCCGTTCTCTTCAACTGGTTGATTTTTGTACCCATGTCTTTTTGTCTGTGTTCATGGCTGTCGTCTAATTCCAAACTAGTTTGGAAGGAATTGTCAAGATCTGGGACCCATTGCAGCAAACCCCTTTACTCCTTCACGAGTTAAGTGAATGCGCGCCTGCCAATCAACGGATTGCCCAACACCTACAAGCCGGTGCGCTTGACCCTGATCTGTTCCGAGTGTCCAACATTATTCTTGAGCGAGATCTATTGATATGCAGTATCGGAACAAAGATCCTTAGTTGGAGAATCGGCAAAAGGGTCAGAAGAAACGGGAAGAGTCCATTCGTTGGAAAAATCATCGGGCGAAGTGGGAACGGTTGGGAGGGAAAACTCACACCTGGGAAAGCAGGTCACCAATGTATGTGACTTTTCTGGCTTTTTATCTTTGAGTCATTATTAAACGCTGATTTCATCCGTTCCTGCCTTCGTCCTTCCCCCTTAAGCCCCGAGCGACCTGAAGCACGAGATCGCTAACGCTCAAGCAGAACATAGCGCAGAATCCAGGAACCTGAGGGAGACGGTTGAAAGAGAACGTGCTCAGAAAGAGAGATTCATGGGTCAGCTAGGTTTAACAGACGAGGAAGTCGTGGCATATGCGTTGATGCTCAGCCAGGAGGAAGAAAATCAGCAGTCTTCCCGTGGTCGCGGCCGTTCCGAGAGAGGAGGCGAAGAAGATTACATGGCCGCTGAGGAGGATACTGGAGATGACAGGCTGTTCGACGAAATGGACACGACTGCCGATTCTGACACCGAAGGAAGAGATCTGCGGTTAGCACTGGAACGAAGTCTTCTGGATGAACCAATCACACCAAATATCGGTCCAATTCCTTCCTCGACTTCGTATATCCCTTCCTCGGCCGACCGATCCGAGAGTCTATCAGAGTGTTCATCCTCCCGGCCGTTCTTTGTTCCTACTTCTACCACCATCGCTAGTACGAACATGCGTGCCCATAACACAGCTGATGATGAGGATGAATGGCCGGCGATGACACCTTCGTCCGTCTCACCTACAAAGTCGTTGCTATCTTCTCTGAAAGGCAAGAAGTCTGCCACTGTGTTCTCTCCTCCCGCTCCCAATCCCGGTTCTAATCATAGTCCCAACTCTGCTCAAGGAGGAGGACGGGACGGGCGTGGTCGATGGGGAGCAAGAGAGAAGGATGGCCAGCGAGTACTCACAGCTGCTGAGGTCTTGTCTGGGAAACCTCGATCCAGTCCGCTCCTTCAACCCGTTCTCAGTCCCGACGTTGATTCGGCTTATAGCTCTCGCTCTAACATGAACGGAGAGATCGGAACTGGGGCCGGAAAGGGAAAAGCGAAAGTGTTAACGAGAGAAGAAAGGGAAGAAGAAGAACTGAGGTTGGTACTGGAGATGAGTCTTCTCGATCAGTAGTCGTGATAATGAAAGTACGGAAGTCGAGATCCAAAATCGATTTAATATAGAATGTAGATCGTGGACTATGAAACGAACGACATCAGATTTGCTATACCTTTTCCATCTTCAGTTTCTTTGCTCTTTTGTTCGTCACGCTTTGACATACGTTTTACCATATCCCTTGAAAGAATAGAACAACAAGATCAATGTTTCCATTGAAAAGAGAAAACAAGAATTCTCATCATTCTAAAGACCCTACGCGAGAAATGCAACGAAGAAGAGGATGAGAAAGAGAACTTGAAGAGAGACTTCGACTTCCGACCCAACAGGATGAAACTCAAGTTGTGTGCAAAGCGCTCATCCTCCTCGCCTTCATCGTCTTGACCAACTCAACGCCCCTCTACTAACCTTCCAACAAGGTATCAACGAAACAGACACGAAACACGAAAAAAAAAAACATGGAATATAATGGGAAAAAATGAGAAAAGAAGACACCCAACCCCTGGTTTCCAAGACCTGATTCTCCGTTTTAATAAGGGACGTAAGGAGATAAGAGGAGAGAGGAAGAGGAAAGAGGGAAATGGGAAATGGGTGGGATGGATGGAGAACAAGGGACAGGACTGGGAATGCGTTTAGTGGGACGATCGGGGAGGGTTGTAAACTATTTCCGGAAGAAAAAGTACGATCAAGTACCATGAAGACGAGAGCAGAACAGATGAGAGATCCATAACGTATAGGAAAGAGCAAATACAAGAGAAAAACATCAGACGTACGAATCTTCCTGGACTTGATCGGGGCCCACTTGTATCGCTTGATCCAGATACTCAACGCCCACATGGCGGACAAGATGACAGAGGCCTGGAGTCCCAACTTGTGTCGCTCATCCAACTCGGGCTCGGCAGCCCAGCTGAGGAAGGTAGTGACATCTTTAGCCATCTGGGAAGTAGTAGCAGGGGTTCCTGTAGAGATCGGTTCGACAAGTGTCCGAAAACCAGTCACAGCCTGTCAGCAACCACGTGGGTTAGAAGAAAGAAGAGAACGGAGTACTGACCATCCTCGTACTCGATCAAACCATCGTACAACACTCGGCCCATACCAATTCCTCCTCCGGGGAAGTAAGGGTTGTAGTGCATACCTAAATGAGATGGAACAGGTTTTGTCGTCAGCCACGCAAAACTGAGGCATCTTAAAAGTAAAAGGAACAGAAGAAACCAAAGCTTACCCTCTCGGATTTCAACACCAGCCGGGGGATCGACATATCCGGTAAGGAGGGAGAAGACGTAGTCGACGTTTCCGTGTCGGGCCTTAGTGATCAAACTGAGATCAGGGGGAAGAGCACCGGCGTTGGAGGCTCGGGAAGCCTGGTCATTGGGGTAAGGGCTGGGCATGTAATCGGCAAGCTTTCCGGGTCGCATGAACATCTCTCCCTCATCGTTGGGTCCATCTTCGTATTCGGCGTCAGCAGCGAATTCCTATTTTAGGTAGCAAATTCATTCGATGATCGAGATGGGAATTAAGATAAAAAGTTTTCAATTGATGTGGATAGGATAGGATAGAGGGTCAGAATGAGTACATGGTCTTTTCTTTTTTCTGCTCCTCCTTGCAAAGACCGGATGAGATCAAGAACATCATAGGGAACCAAACATACCTTGACCTCATCGACAGTATGACTGACACCGACCAGGTTTCGCCAGGCGATCCGCTTCAAGGAGTGGCAAGCAGAGCAGACCTCCTTGTAGACCTGGTATCCTCGTCGGATGCTTCAAGATCGGGACAGATGAGAATCAAGTTAGCATTTGCCCGTGTCGTTCGGGACGAATATACATAGGTTCGTGAGAGGTTGTATCCGTTTTCTGGGTGTTCTACCCTATGGCCCAGTTCCACTGCAGCCATTGCCCACCCAGATGGGAGACATCAAAAAGATTGGAAGAAGAGAGAAAAATGCAAAGGGAATGATGTATGAAGAGAAGATAGAAGATCGGAGGGAAAGAACTCACGAGTCGTGCTCAAAGGTGTTGAGGGGTCCCTTGTGGTAGAAAGGAAGGTTGGCTGGGTGGAAACCATCCTCGCCGACAGTGTTGGCGGAAGCCTCGGCCAAGAGACCGTCCAATCCGGGGAGGCCGTATTGATAGCCATAGAGAGAAACGGTTCCGACGGTAGCCAAAGTGGCACCGGCAGCATGAAGTCGAGAAGGAACCCACTTGGCAGACTAACACAGATCGTAGATCGGACAACACAGGTCAACATCCAAAGAGGATCGAGAAGAGCGAGACAAGAGGTGGACGTACAGGAGTGCTGGAAGCGAATCGGGCCTGAGGGAAAAGACGAGAGAAAAAAAACGACGAGAAAACGAGCGGATGTCAGAATCGGCAGACAACTTCTTTCCCTTTTTCTTTCTATCATCCTCCTTGCACTCCATCAGTGAGAATGGGGTAGATAGATAAACTATCATTGAGCCAGAGTCGAACAGAAAACAACGGTAGGCTGGCGAGAGATGATTCAACAGTTTTTTCTCTCTCTCTCTCTCCGTGTCCCTCGAACAACTCCAAGACGACATCGCTCATTGCGTTAAAAGCGTACGACTCTAACGAAAACACTTACTCCAGATCGGACTGCCGGAGTAGCCTTGAAGGACTGGGTAGCGAGTCTGGCGAAAGACATGCTGGTGTATTTGACGATGTGAGGATGGGTGGGGTGGGTTGGAGAAGGAGAGAAAAGAGGAGACGGTCGAAGGTAAAGAGATCGGGCAGGCCAAAAGCGGAAAAAAACGGGCGTGCGGCTTTGGGATTTTTCCTAATGAGTTACAAAGATTTTCTAATAGACACTACAAAAACTTTTCTAATGATTTCCCTCTCCTGTCACGCCAGCCAGCTGGGAGAAAAAAAAACGGCCAATCAAAGCCGCCCCGTTTTTTTCTCTGTTTTCAAGGCCCATACAGTCAACTTTCATCTTTCGCTTTTCTAGCTTCCATCGTTGATGGTTGATGATGACAGTCATGAATACAACCGTGCTAACCTTGTGGGTGATAGGCTGATCGTTGGTGAACTGACTGTTGATCAGATCAACTGGAAACGCTGAAGAAACAACGGAAGAATTGATATTTATATATAGACAGTCTAATCAAACCAATGAGGCAGTATACAATCGTCCGAACGGGCGTTGTGCAGATAACTAAACGACTTGACTTTCAATCATTTTGTTTCAGTCAGAAATTTGTGAAGGCATTCATCCTTCTTTGGGACACACGGACTGCTCAATGATTTGTTGAGTTGTTTCGCTCAAATGCAGGGCGATAGGATCAAGAGAAGAGAGAGAGAGGGCTAAGGGAGAGGTCAGAAAAATGGCTGCCAGACACCTCGATGGATTTGCCAAAGCTAGAGGATTGTGGATGACGCGGTGGTAGATCCACACGTTAAATGTATATACTCTATTCCTCACGAGATGACCCGAATGATCTCTTCTCCTTCGCCCGGTCGAGTTGATCTTTAGAGTCGATCGTCCGTGTATTTGTTGATGATGATGCTGCTGCTGCTTTATTTTGCCTCGCCTAATTTGCGCATGGGAGATACTTCTGTGACAGAACTGGGTAGAGAGAAAGGTGAGTTCTATCGGTAGCTTGAGGATAGGTATCGCGCTTATCGTATGGAAAGCATCAGCCACTCTGGATCCTCTATTGATCTGCTGTTCTGATCACCCACGTATGTACGCATGCCCAATCCTAGACTCCCAACAGACCTCTGTGGTAAGAGATTTCTTCAAGTACTGAGAATGCGGATTTCTTTCCGAGAAAACATAGCAGCCGTGGTCTCTGTATCAGCAGTCGTCTCTTATGAACTCAATCAAGCTTGATATGTACTCGGCGGTTCCAAATAAAAGAAGGAGCATCAGCACCATGGCCATCAATTGTATGTCATATCAATTGTCTTTATAAATCTATATGGTTCTGGCTGCAAGAGAGCAACTTCGACGGATAGTATTCGATACGTAGCCATTATGGACTTGGGTGCTATCAGACCACAAGCCATCAGAATCCTATAATTCATGAGTTCAGTCTGTGACAGACTCAGCCTGAGCCTCAAACGATAGCGTTCTTTCACATTGGGTTTCCTTCCGGTGAAGGGCTATATGCAGCACATTGCGCGATGCATTACTATTTCTTCTTCACCAAGTCTGAAAGCAATTATAGAAGGTACTGGATGATCGACGCAGCGTTCTGGGACATATAATACACATCAAACAGACATACAACACGTGCAGCCTACTCGACAGATGTTCCAACACTCTTCCAGTCGACTCTCGTTCAGCGGCTTCACCTTGCTTCTTCCTGAAAATCCGTCATAGCATTCGGAACACACTCTTGACATCCAGAACCCTCGTACTTTACGAATATAAGGCAGTGGAGAGGCTCCTAGCTTGACAAACAACCTCTTCATAGCTTAGAGTGAAGGACGAAATTGTAACCACCATCCACTTCATCTCGTAACAAGTAACAAAGTTAACACCATCGGGTCTATCACCGACTCCACCCGATGGAACGTTTCCGCTATCTGAACGGTTTACCCGTGGGTGGGGATCCATTCTCTGGACCATAACAACCATCAGCCATTACTTCCTTCAGTCTGTGTCAGTTCGTACAGACATACGCTTACACAAGACCCTGCTAGGATACCCATTCTCATATAGCAACATGCAGACACCTCCGATGGACATCGTTTCGCCGCCCAACGCTCGGTCAGGCCAGACTTCTATCTTGTCTGAAACACCACCTTCAACCACGTTTCCTTCGGTCTCACCTATCAACTCTGCCCCATCCGCCAGTTACGGTGCTACCGCATCTTCCTGGGAAAGCCTACTCTCTAGCTTTGACGCTGGAACCCATAGCTTTTGTAGGGAAGAGCGCATCGAGAGTCATTTCCCCTCGACCACCAATATCACCCAGGCCGCGCGCCGTACGTATCTTATTCCCGATTAACTCCTTTATCTATCTATCTCTGTTCCGTCAACTTTTTCGATCTAGGACTCACATAAACTTTTACTTTTTTTGTGTGCGCATACTGTGTCTCCTTATAGGACCCTCATTCAACTTCACTTCTTCTTCCTCAATGATAACCTCACGAACGGGTCCATCGTTGCTCTCTCGATTGCTCCTTCATCAGCCTCCGGCCGTGCCCCAAGTGGCGCTGGGACCGGTTATCTCTGCTGATTCAAGCCCGACCTTGCCTCCCCGTCGAGCGCCCAAGTTCGATCGTACGTCATTTTTGCGTTCCATATGTCTCTGTTCATCAACAGATAAGACTAAAGGTGACCTAATTGGACTGTTTCTCGTTCTGATGATCGATAGCCTCGAGTGACCCTAGGCTGCTAGGTATCTGATCCCGGTTTTTACCTACGCGCTTCTCTCGTCTTTTCTCTCTGTATACCTATATCATTCCCACGTTCTACGTTCCACCTTGCCCCTTCCCCATATAGACATTTCAGTTTACTTTTTTTTCCTCTTCTCATCCTGTTTGTTTCCCATGGTTCACTCTCGTTAGTCTCAAGAGACAACTCTTGTACGTGTAAATTATATATGTTTTCCTTGAAGCCATTGCCATCTCTGTCTCTACAGGGGTTTCCTCCACGTCCCTCTTGTGAGATAAATTTGATGATAAGAAGAAAGCGTCTATAATACATCACAAGGGTCACCTCGTATTTTCTAGTCAAAAGAAGAGAATCAAGTACAAGGTGATTGGAGACCTGTTTCCCCGAACAATTGGGACCCTCGATTCCTCAACTGAATGAACCCTCCTTTTGCGTCGGTTTCATCTATCGATCTAAGAACCGAGAAGTAAGACATGTGAATGAATGAGCGATTGAAAAAGGAACGTCCAACCAGATTTTGGGTGATCAAGAATCAGTAGAGAAGCGCGCAACCCAAGAGGAAAGGAAGCGGATAAAACATGGGAACGAACAGCGTTTGCATCCTATCGCTCCATGCAATCTTCTTCAACGAGGCTGTGTCTTGAAGGTGAGTCAACAGGAAGACGAGCAAGGCGAGCATAGCTTCCGATTTGATCTGTACACGCATCCGGTCAAAGTGGATTAGATATGAATGGTACGGTAGAGAAAGAAGAAGGAATGGTCAGTTAGATGTCAAAAATCTCTTGACTTGAGGAACACGTAATAGAAGAAAACAGAGACTCGAGGCAGGTTGAACGAACCGAAAGAGGAAGTGTTGTTTCCGGTCGATCGAGAGCTTTCAGATGGCCGAGATCTATTATCGTATGTTCAAGTATGAAGCAGAATGAGAGATGATAGATAATCAGCCAATATACATCAAGGAAATCATAGATATTGGCTGAGGTCTTCTATAGGACCCCTGACGCATTGGACTTGAGTCAAAGGAGTAGCGAGAAAGATCAAAGATGAGAAGAATGATCGAAGAACGGACATTCGTAAGCAGAGTAAGCGGCTGAGTTTCAAACGAGCCAATGATCAGCCAAATTCCTTGCCCCATTAAATCCAATCGGAGTCAAGGAGAGAGAGAGACAAACCATGGGCTGCCAAAATAACAGATGCCCAGAGAGCGAGCCTGAGGAAGGACATAGCGATGAAAGAGACGGTTCGGCAGTCGATGATGACGATGGTGATGGTCGACAGTTTGTCGGTGAAAACAGAGCACTAAAGAAAATTCCTAATTCCCACCCTTTTCCTCTTGTCCAACTCCCACCATCCATCATCTCGAACTAGCCTTTCATCCCTTCTTCGATATACAAGCACACACGCTCTTTCGTTCATTGTCACTCAGCCGTATCCCGTAGTCTCAGCCTAAATCATTAGTCCCACGATGGTCTCAAGAATTAGAGAAGTCTGGGCGGACAATCTCGAGGGTGAACTAGTCGCGTTGAGAAACGCGATCGATTCGTTTCCTGTGGTATCGATGTACGTTCCGTCCTGTTTTTCTCTTTTAACCTTACCTTTCGAGAGGTCTATCGAATCTATTCAAGGGTATAAGAGTAAATAGAGCATCAGGAAAGATGCTTATCATGATTTCGTTCATGTGTTGGATGTGTTTCATCGGTCCACGTTCCGGATAGGGTTTGTTCCATCCTCTTCTCGTTCCTCTTTCACGCCTGTCCTTCCGATTTTCATGATTCAACTATCTATAATCTTTTTCGAAACAGGACACTGAGTTCCCTGGTATAATCGCTAGACCCATGGGAAATTTCAAGACCGGGGCAGATTACCACTATCAAACCATGCGGTGCAACGTCGATCTTCTTAAGCTCATCCAGTTAGGCGTTACCCTCTCGGATGAGGACGGAAATCTGCCGGATGCTTGTACCTGGCAGTTCAATTTCAAGTTTAGTTTGAGGTTCGTGGACAGAAATCGTTTCTCCTGTTTTCTTTTTCTCTGTGTATAAAGACTATCAACGGTCAACCATCAAGAATCCAAAGTGGGAGTTGTTTGAAGCTGACGGAATATTATTGTCTGTTTCCTCCCCAATGGCTATGAACAGTGAAGACATGTATGCACCGGATTCAATTGAGCTTTTGGAAAAATCAGGGATCGATTTCAAACTGCACGAAGAGCGAGGTATCGATGTAGAATATCTGGGCGAACTCCTGACGACATCCGGGCTTGTATTGTTTGAAGACGTTAAATGGATTTCTTTCCATAGGTTTGTCTATTCTCTCTTGTCAAATCTCCTTTTGGCCACGCACTAAAATCCTCATTGAACATGATTTGACAATCAAACCCATGTTTATACACAGTGGATACGACTTTGGCTATCTCATCAAAATTCTTACTTCCCTACCACTTCCCGCAACGGAAGAGGGCTTCTTGGAAGTTCTTGAGAGATGGTTCCCCAATATCTACGACATCAAGCACATCATGCGAAGCTGTAAAACTCTCAAGGGTGGTCTTCAAGATGTAGCCGACAGCTTACAGGTTTGTTGGTTGTATCTCCCTAACGAGAGAAGAGAGACGCGCGCTCGTGATCAGATCATAGGGTCTGATAGTCTAATTGCTTCACTTTGAAAATAAATGTAAAACAGGTGACACGTATAGGCACTCAGCACCAGGCGGGTAGCGACTCGCTTCTCACTGCTGCTACTTTTTTTAAGATGCGTAAAGTGTTTTTCGAGGACAAAATTGAAGACGAGTTCTACCGGTGCGTCTCTTCAACCGTTCATTTCCTTTATTATATCTCGCTGATAGATTTTTTGACTTTCTCATCTACTGAATTTGTTTTTTTTTAGAAACTTCCTATATGGTTTCGGAAATGCTCGTCAAAGAGAATTTAACGGAACCCCAAGGTTTTTGCCTGCATTAACGACGGCTTGAACGGGAGAAAAATCTTTCCTCTCCTCCCTGATCTCATCACTTCTCTCTCCTTCGACATATTTATCCTCTTTCTAGAAGGAGGAGAATGAAGAGTTATATATACGTTCAGCCTCGCTTTCCTACCTTATTACCATCTCTCTACATAAATTACTCTACCTCTCTACTCCAATCACTCCTCTTGTTCACCCTCAATAAAGTGGCAAGGGTTCTGTCTGTCTTTCCATAGGATTCTCTCAGAACGTTGTTGTATCATCAAGTGTTTATCAGATTGATTAGGGGACGATCGGTCGCTGTTGACATGTGGCAAATGAATTATGTGGTCCTATATAAAATGTTTTTTACTTCATCTCATTTCATCTTCCTGCCTTGATGCTGTTGCTGTTGTTTGGGCGTCTGGAACGGTAGCTAGGACTTGATGGTTACCATGACAACCTGAACAATTTGGAATTTTCTCTATGACTTGTCCGGATCGAACCCCGGACATATCTCTCTCCTCCCTTTACCACAACTCATTTCCCTCTCTTGTACTTCAACCTACTCGTACGAACACAGCCGAATATGGCCAACCACCCATCCCGAACGAGGACATATGAGGAACGATTGCCGCTTCATGTCAACCAGGCTGCCAAGGATCTCTTAAAGACGATAATCAGGAAACAAACAAACTTGTGTGTGAGCGTGGATGTGACGACGAAGGAGGAATTGTTGGCTATCGTCGAAGCTGTCGGCGCTAGCAGTTGTGCAATCAAGGTTGGTCACACAGCCTGGACTCCTCTAGTTTGATTGTCTTCTGATGACGAGCAAGACAAGAGGAGAGAGGCTGATCTTGGAAAGGATGGGGCTCCCTTCTGATATGGACATAGACCCACTGTGATATCATCTCGGACTTTGATGATGATCTGGTCGATAGATTGACAGAACTTAGTAAGAAGCTTGATTTCCAGATCTTTGAAGATCGAAAGTTTGCAGACATCGGTTTGTCCTTCTTTCTCTTACACGTTTGTTTCGGAAAGGAGAAGGTTTTTTTAAAATAAAATATATATATATAGAAAACCTGTTAGCCAGTTGTTTAGGCTTTGCTAAACTTGTATCATTTCTGTTCTATCTTTGTGGATGACCGATGATAATCTTTCCTCAAAGGCAACACGGTGTCGCTTCAGTATTCCTCTGGTCTCCACCGGATAGCCTCATGGTCCCACCTGACGAACGCTCACGCCCTTCCCGGTCCCGGGATTGTCACTGGTCTATCGGCCGTCGGACTTCCTCTCAACCGAGGGCTTCTCCTCCTGGCTCAGATGTCTTCTGTCGGAATGTTGGCCAACGAGAGCTACTCAAGAGAGACCGTCCGCATGGCGGCTGCTCATCGGGACTTTGTTGTTGGTTTCATCGCTCAGAGCAGAGTTGAAGAACTCTTGTCGACCGAGTCGGTCGAGGAGCGAGACGCTGTAGAAAAGGGAGATTTCTTGATCCTCAGTCCGGGAGTAGGACTTGGCGTCAAGTCGGATGGAAAAGGACAGCAGTACAGAACGCCAGACCAGGTGATCGGAGAAAGTGGATGCGACGTGATCATTGTCGGCAGAGGAATCTACAAGGGGGCTGGAAAGGACGAGTGGAAGAGTGAGGCAGAGAGATACAGGGTAGCTGGCTGGAAGGCCTATGAAGATAGAGTCCGAAGATAAGACTTATATATGCCATGAGATATCAAATAGAACGCTGTATATATGTGCACATGGAGGGTAAACAAATCTCAATCCCTCGGAAATCTTGCATATTGGCGTAAGTAACATGCCGATTGAGGTATAGGTTCATTGGGAAAGTAAGAAGATTTTTTTGGTTTACAAGTATTTATCTACAAAAAAAGGTAAACCCCCTGAGATCAAGTGTTATACAGTAAGCCAAAGGCAAAAAGACACTTTCAAAACAACCCTGGACAAACAACAAAGAAAGATAGTACAACTCGCGAGTGAACGAGATGGTATATATACTACAGAAGATCACTCCCAGCCCAAGATAAAGGACTCAAACGAGAGAATAGAAAGCGATGAAAAAAAAAACCCCCTTTCATAAGACCGTAAGACATTTGGATTCTAGATATTTAAGGCCGAGAAATATCTTCAATGATATCCTGTTCTCCATCAAACTTCTCCTTGCCAAGCGCTGGATCGGACGAGAGGTTTCGCTCGAGGTACCCTGGCTCAACGTGTTTGCCAGAGGCAATTCCTAAGAATAAGAAACATTCAATGTCAGCCACGAGATAAGAAAAGAGAACCCCAATGAATAAAAGATAAAGGCAACGAACCTCGTCGGAGCTCGTCCTCTCGAGCAGTGTTAGAAACGGGCTCGTACTTGGCCAAGGGCACAATCCAGTGGGTGTTCTCGAAGTAGTGATCCATCTCCTCCAACTTTCTTCCCTTGGTCTCAGGAATGAAGAGCCAGACGCAAAGAGCGTTGGTGAAACCAGCGATTCCAAAGACAAGATAGTACTTCCATCCGATGGCGCTAAAAGCGTAGGGAGTGGCCTGAGCGATGGCAAAGTTGGCGATCCAAGCACCCATAGAAGTGATAGCAGTAGCCTTTGCTCGAAGTGCGGTGTTGAAGATTTCAACCGGAACAGCCCAACTGAGAGGACCCAAGCAACTGGAGAATGCAAAGTTGAAGATCCAGGTCATCATGACGAAAGCCCAAGAGGCCGATACGTTGTGGGTACTCTCGGGAGGGAATGAAGCCATAATGGCAGTTCCGACGCAGAAAGTAGCAGAGGAGATAATGTTTCCAATGATCAAAGGCCATCGACGACCGACTTTGTCGATATACATGATACAGGCCGCCTCTCCCAACAATGCCAACACAGAGTTGATGGATTGCAGCATCAATGTCTTGGAAGCGCCGAAACCAATGTTCGCGAAGATTCGAGGGGAGTAGTATTGCAAGACGGATACTCCGGTTGCCTGCATAGACATCTGAAGGAAGACACCGATCATGACTCGTCGCAAGTTGGAAGGGTTGGTGAAAAGTTGGGTGTAAGCTCCGATAGTAACTCTGCGTTCCTCCTCGATGGCAATTTGGAGATCTCGAAGCTCGGTTTGAACAAAGATATCTTCGGTATTTCCGTTCGCGTGAAGTCGGGCAAGCGCATCGAGGGCTTCTCCTTCCTTACCTTGGGCAACCAACCATCGAGGGGATTCAGGGAAAAAGAAGATCAAAGCAGCCAAAGGAAGTGCGGGAAGGACTGGAACGAATCAAGAGGATAGCTCGAGATGAGGTCAAAGACGAAAATGCACGAGCGAAATAAAGAGAACACTTACTCTGAATTCCAAGGGGCACTCGCCATTGAATAGCTCGTCCAGGATAGTTGGTGTAGAAACCGTATCCCAAGAAGGAAGCAACTGAAAATTAAGAGAGGAAAACGAGGAGCTTTGAGTATATGAATGATTGTGACTGATTAAATGGTAAGACAGGCTTACTGAAGGCACCGATACCGAGGAAGAACTTTGAGAGTGGAAGACCAAAACGGGATATTTGGTAAGCTGCTGTCAAGATTAAACACGGATATAAACTAAAAGTAACGCACCTGCTGAAGGGTGGTCAATCGTCCTCGGATGGACGGATGAGCGATCTCAGCCTGGTAAAGCGGAGCGAGGAACGAAAGCATTCCGATCCCGACACCTGCAAGACCTCGACCTGCGAGCATCTCTCCTCGACTCTGGGCAGCGGTCTGCAAAGAACCACCAACGATGAAGATCATAGCACCAAGGAAGATGGCTTTTTTTCGACCAAACTTGTCAGCCACCAATGACGACGGAATACATCTGGAAGAGTGGAAGAAAGAATAGACGTCAGTCAGACGTGCGCGAGATACCTAGGCAAACTTGAGAGAGCAAGACTAACCCAACAAATGCTCCAAGGAGCATCATAGATGTAATAAATCCAATGATAGTGTCGTTGGGATGGTCCATGACTTCAAGGAAATTCGTGGAGGGCAAGATGGATCCGATAATACCCAGGTCGTATCCTATGTCGGTCAAGGGTGCCAAAAAAGAAATTAGGAGAAAATTTCGAGTTAGCTATTGCGGATAAGAAAGGAATCGATGCGTATCGAACTTACCGAATAAGATTGATCCTAATGCGGCGAAACACCCGCAGAGGAAAGCTGCAAAGAAAGATATGCCAGGCGGAGGTCTGATCAGCATGATACATATAGAGAAAGTGTTTAAACCCAAAAGACTCACTGTAGAGCTTTGGTGACATCACCATATTGAACGACGGACAGAGGTTGTGATACAAGGTAAAGGTGGGATAAACGAAGGATCAACTGAAAATGAACTCTAGATCGAGATTTACGTTCGATCGTCGGAGGGAGCTTTATAAGCTATCTGTCGAAAGTCCCTTGAGGATGATGCGTTGAGAGGGGATGAAAGGGAAGAACGGAGAGAATGAAAAGGAAGAGCGGAGGGGAGGGGAGGAAGCGGAACGAGCAAAGGCCACCGTTTTATACTGGAAAAGTCGACAAGAGAAAGAGACAACTTGATTTTAGGTACGATGTTCGGATGTAAGCGAATGGAGTTTGTTGCGTAAAAGGAAAGGTGCAGATAACACGGTGTGTACCTTACCATTGAATGTTTGGCTTTTGATCGGATTGTTCTCTATCTGCGCGCCTGTGAAGAGACAGAAAGTCTCCCAAAGCAGACGTCTTGTCCGGGCCGAAGTCAGCTGATCTGAACGTCATTTATACACAGGATCGTTTATCACCTGATACGGACATTTTACCAGCTCTTCTCTCGCTCGCGCGCGTATCGATATATTATTTTCCTAGTTCGATCCGTTTTTCATTTAAACATGGCCCTTTAGACTAGATCAGCCTTGACGGATAATCAAACAAGCTTGAGAGAACACCGGCCGGACGAAAGCAGAATGAAGGAGATACCAAGACAAAGATTTGCATATGACATAACGAATTGCGTTCTCGGTTACTCAGATTGTTCCCTCTGAAAACACACGTTGCCATTGATTGGCAGAGAGTACACGGATCCAACGATCCTCCCATCGACGCCTCTGATAAGCTGCTTTTGTCAGGGTTATTGTAGTTAGGGATTGGATCGATAGTGTCTCAGCTGGTCTCAGTTTGTTGTGCTTCTCTTCCGACATCTTTCTGTTCTTTCCTTCTTTCTCCGTTTTTCTTCTCTTTTTCTCTTTCCTCAGTCTTCACCGATACTGTCTCGTAGCTGGGAGTGTTATACTATCACGTCTACAGTTTCAAGCCATGAAAGTTCAACGGTTTGAAACTCAACGGCTTTCAACTAGGACAAAGCATGGAAGAAATCGAACTCAATTGAGACCCATCATGTATCGTTCTGTATTGCATCGTCCGTCTGTCTTCTTTCGACATCAGTTCTAAATCCGATCTTTCGGTCCGTCAGGATTTATCAAGAAACTCGCGGGACCCTTGACTTTCGGCTCTCAGTCTCCGGCTTTCGGCTTTCGGCTCTCGGACTTGACAGCCTTTAAGCTTGTATTGTGTACCGGACCGGCCTTCGCTAACATTGAGCTCGTCCGGCCGATTCTATTTTGATTCTGCTCATTTTATCTTTTCGTCTTTTCTCCGCGTATATTTTCTCGGTCTTACCCGAACATTGCAAACACACGTGGTTATTTCGTATAGAAGAATGGCTGTAAAGCTGAGTAACGGATAGTGGTTGATTAGGGTATAAGATTCACAAACTCAAACGTCCTCAGATCAGCCCGTGAATTCCTTTGCTTCCTCCCGCTTTTCGATAAGATGACGCTAACGACGACGGTGACGATGGCAGTGGTAAGACAGGCGGTGAGATTAACGCTGGCCCAGCAGCCCCCGATCTACCTCTAATGCAATCGAACGATTCGAATCTAGGAACATGCGTTCCACTATCTGCTAGACCAATATTCGTTAGTCGATTTAATCGGCGGAAGCCAATGGATGTGATGACGAGTGCCAGGGTGGATGCTCCGGTCATCACGATCCAGAATGCGTATGGGTGTGATTCGAGATGGCTTTGCAGCTTTTTATCGTTTATTTTATTTTGTTTTGACAATAAAGAGATGAATGTAAGTCATGTAGAACAAAGAGTCAGTTAAAGGTCAGAGTTAAAAATGAATGTCCATCTATAGAGATCAACCCAAAGCAATTGTTTTCTTACATTCATACCTGAGGTTCAAAGCGAAAGATACAAGGAGACTGATCAGCGTCTGTGGATCATGGCCCGCACTTGGAAGAATAGGGGAAAACGAACCAAACAGGCCAGCTATCAAAGCAGATGTTCCTATTCCCATCGTTCCTATCGAGACCTTCGTGTCGGCAGCCGAATCAAGAAACATAGAGAGCAAAGTTAGTAAACACTGAGGAGGCCAGAGAAGAGAGACAAAAAGATTCACTCGAAGATCCATCGCAAGTAGCTTGTTTCTGTTTGCGTCTAGAATGAGTTCAACGATATCCTGCGTCGATTGGACGTTTTGCTTTTGAAAGATTTTCACGCATGATCCCCGGTCCAGTTGAGTAAGTCGGTCTCTTGATTGAACTCAAGCCCGGTGGAGGGCAGCGAAGAACAAAAGACTCACGACAGTGTTCTCGACCTCATTCACAATTCCTTCAACTTGTTTCTGTATACTCTCCAAAAGCACCTCTACTTCTTTATGATCCTTCTCATTCCTCGGCTCGGGTGTCAACTGATTTGATGTCAAGTACATTGCCGCCATATCCTCATCTGAGGACATGTCCAAAGAAAGCAAAAAATGTCAACCACCATGTGTCTTACGCGTCAGAAGGATACCGGACGAACAGAACAAGATTTACCGTTTTCCAAGACTTCCTCAATGGCTTCCATCACACCTGTCGCTCGATTTTTAAACGCGGTGAGTCTTCGGGAATGCTGAAGGAGCGATCGTAAATTTTCTCTTGACAGCGTATTTTCTAAATGGTTCAGGAGTTCATTGACAATCTTTCTTTTATTTCGCAAGAACGTCGACCCGAAGAAAAAGATGAGGGCATCGTCAGATATGGACTTGAGCAAAACTGCTCGTACGTGGACGTACTGGGTATAGTCAGATTCTGCCTCGAGGGCTCCACAAGCTGACACCAAGATGGCTTCTAATGCTCGGAACTCGTATGGTATTCCGGTATTCTTCATACCCAAGTTTGTCTATTATTCGAAACATACGCGGAAGAATGGAGAGTGAACACAAACACGTGCACGTGCGCTTGCGCTAAGTCAGTCCCAATGCATCTATGAGAGGAGTGGCCGTCTAGAACGATGGGAACAAACCGAGAGATGATTCATGAAGTCTTTCTGAAGTGTCGAGTATTGACTTCCTTGGACATCGAATACGAGTACGGAATCTGCCTTGACGAGAGCGCGAATGTGGAGTATAGTTATCAGGATGGCTTGTTTTCTGACAAGAATCGTCGGAACCAGTGACGGAGTGAAGGATTTCTCAATCCGACGAAGATCTCGAGGCTGGATGATCCAACGAGAAGAACGCGAAAAAAAAGGTATTTTGCTTGTCAGAGGAGCATCTTGATTGACACAAAGAGGAGGAGCTCTCTTGCTTCCAAGAGAAAGGCGCTTACGTCTAGGCCATGCATTCTACACAACACTGATTTTTTGGTTTCGTTTCTCGTTGGTTGTCCATTCTGATCGAATGTGACGCCTAGATGTTGTATACAGTTACGTATCGGATGAAGAGGATCAGAAGACCGAATCACGTCTCGGTACGATCGTAGACGATAGAAGGAAAAACAAGGACGTACATCGAAGGATGATTTCCCCGTCAAACCTAGCTCCAAGGGGAGCTCTTTGAACACGTTGATATTCAAAGTTGGCAGCCTCTGCATCTGCCTCGGTTTGTTGCTTCTCAGACCTTGTCTGTCCTGATCCTGAAGCGTTCGCTCGAGGAAAGAAGGATAATGGAAGAAATCGAGACTTAGATGAACGACTAGAGGTGGAGTTGGTGGGTGTGGATGAGGCAGGCTGAGAAGATGAGTTGACCGAAGTGGGAGACGGATAGGGTGATCTATATGGATCATTGTTCGCTTTCTCTAGATGCGAACGTGATGAAATGGACCGGATAGAATCAGAAAGAGGAACATGAACACGGGAAGGTAGCAGGCGTGACGGTTGAAAAGGTTTGTATGAAACATTCAACAGGCCGATGGGAGACAAATTCAGCTTGAATGGTGGCATGCAAGGTTCTTTCCGAATGGAAGATAGGGGAGTGAGTGCCCAACAGGTTAACGAAGATGGAGGGATGATTTCAGTCGTGTTCTATGCTATGCTGTTTCTTTCGTTCAATCCTCCTCTGTTTCCTTTGGGTTCTGTCTTGGTCGACTTCTTTCTAGAGGAAGCGTTCAAGGGAATGTACATAGACTTGTCTGTGTCACTGCACTGAGCTTAACCCGAAATGCCCAGAAGGATGCCCAAATTGACCCGAATGATGACGCTGTGCACGCCTAGGGTTAGGCTTACCTAATCAACTATTTACACCGAAAACTTACATAATCAAAGATCTACCCAAGCCCCTGTTCCTCGGTTACCTCCGTGTCCATCGCCCTTGAATCCACTCATACATAGTCGTGTTCCCTCATACATGATGTCCACTCCAGTAGATGTGTTTAGAAGAGCAAGAGATAAACAGGCATACAAAGCGTGAAAGAACAACAACAGAGAAGAGAATCCATGGTCGAACGAGATGTTCTCATGTTCATCTCATAGATGTCCGTCTGCTCGGACGGAGCCGACTGCCAGACGGGGAAGAAATCAAAAGAACCATGTTAAACATATGTTCGGTCCGGCAGTTTGGTTAATTGTGTATAAGTCAAGACTCAAGACTTTCTTACTTCATCCGGAAAGTTACCTTCTTCCTTCCTTTATTCGTTCTCTACTTCCATCTTCCGACCTCATCCATACCAAAACAAACAATCATGGCCGGAGTCAACCCTTACGATGCCCCTCTCACTGCCTCTGCTCGAATTGTAGCCAGCAAAGAAGATACAGTTGCTCTCAAGAATCACCCAAAATCGCTCCCCAAAACTCCTATTGTGATCAATTCGAGCGCAATCGCTCATGACGATTTGATCTCTCCCTTGTTGTACTCAGGTTTCGTTGAGCATTTGGTAAGGTCTTGTCAAACTTGCTCCTCTTGGACATCTGTCATACCAGTCGATTGACGAATCCTACGGCTCATCCCATCTATTCAGGGCCGAGGAATCTACGGAGGAATTGTCGACAACCCAGAAGCTCCTTCTCCTGATGATCTCTTGATACAGCAGAACGGGCCAGGCATCAGGAGTGGAAGACTCGGTTGGAGGAAGGATGTGATGGACGTCATCGGCAAGGATGGAGAGCTTCAGATGGAGATGTTGAGATGGCCTGGAGGTGAGTGCTGCGCTCTAAGGTATCGTTTGATCAAACTTGTATTCACTCCAAACATCGTGTCGTGAATCTTCAGGGAACTTTGTATCAAACTACCATTGGCAGGATGGTATTGGACCCATCGAGAACAGACCTGTCGTAAGCGTCGAATTCTTGTCTGATCACCTAGCATCCGTGCTCAGTGATTTTCTGGTTCATCTCTTATAGCGGACAGAACTGGCCTGGCTCTCAACCGAGTCCAATAAATTCGGAACCGATGAATTCATCGATTACGCCCGCGCGCTTGGTGTAGAGCCTTACCTCTGCTTGAATAGTTTGTCTTTCCCTCTTTCCTCCTATTCTTTATTCTCCTGTACGGCGCTTAGCCTCGAGTTTTCAAGCTGACGGTATCCGGGGTTTGTCTTGGTACGTTTGCCATCATAGTGGGAACTGGAACTTATGAGGAGGCTTTAGTACGTATCTCTCGTTAGCCGACATTTCTTCATCTCAGAACACGAGGATTGATGATTATGTATCTCTATTTGGTCCAACTACACAGGCTTGGCTGGAGTACTGCAATGGAACCGGAAACACATAGTACGCTCCTCTACTCTCCATCTTTACTGTCATGCATGTCTTACTCTAAACTTATAAAACGTTTCTATTAATTGACAAAGCTGGGCCAATCTTCGACGGAAGAACACTGGGCGGGATGAGCCACACAACGTCAAGCTTTGGGGACTAGGTAATGAGATGCACGGTGAATGGCAAGTTGGAAAGCTCTCCGCTACGGACTACACCAAGCTAGCCGCTAGATGGGCACATGGACTTAAACTAGTCGACCCAACAATCAAGCTCGTCTCTTGTGGAAACCAGGTAAGAAATCTTCCGAGGATCGTTTCTGCCTTTTCACCTTGTGTAAACAACTCATCTATAAGAATGCTTTGCTGGATACTTACGCTTTCTAGGGTAACTCGGATTGGGACAGAGAGGTTCTAGCTGGCCTTGTCGACTTAGTTGACTATCATTCGATCCACTTCTATTCCATGTTGGGATACAACAAAGAATCTGTAGTGGCTGGATTCGAGTACGAGAAAAATGTATTTGGCCCTGCTGTGAGTCTTGTCGCATTGTCTCTAAACAGAGCGCAGGGTACTGGAGTTTTTTTAGAACGCAAACTGATGCATGTACAACATCTAAACGATCGTTTGTCTTTCCCTGTCTTCAGGCTGCCGAGAGAGGAATCGAGATCTGCTCATCTCTCATCGTATGTATTACTCTCCGCTTCCTCTCTTTTCACCTCTATCCCAGTATCAAACTTCGAGCATAAATGGATTGTATCAGCCAATAGAAAAAACCGTTTACGAATCCTGATTTATATCTGTGTTGCTTGGTTTTAAATTTTCCGAACTCAGGATTTAGCGAAGATCACAAAGACTCCGTTCAAGACTATCGATCCTTTCAACCCAGAACCAACCGCCACTACTAAGCAGGTGAAGATCTGCTATGATGAGGTTAGTTTTTCTATCCATCATTTCTCCTTATTCAACCGCTGAATTCATGTATCACGTTGTTCTGTTATCAATGAAGTGGAATGTGTAAGCTCTCCTAATTTCTCATCACCTCTTTTTGACCTTGTGCGATACCTGAATTAACGCTTTCTTCGATATCGTCTTCACTAGTTGGGATGAGATCAAAGCCCCAGGATCATTCGGCCTCGAGCAGACATACGATTATACAGATGCATTGGGTGTGGCTGCTTGGCTGAATGTACTAGTACGGAAGAGTAAAGAGGTTGGAATTGCTTGTATAGCCCAGAGCGTCAACGTCGTATGTCCCTCTCCCGCGTGTTTTCATCATTTGGGGATGTTTAGACTGACTATATGTCTGTTGTTCGAAGATTTCGCCTCTGATGACATCCCCTACGGGGATCCTATACCAGACGACCTACTTCCCGTATGTTTCTCCTTTCATATTTACCAGGCTTATTGGACTCTTCATCTTGATGAATTCATCTGACTAATTTTCTTCTGCGAAATATAGACTTAAGCTGTTCGCCCGGTACATGAGTAAGCTTTTTTACATGCTTCCCCCATTACAACCAAAGCTAATTTTTTTTAAAATACATTTCATTGATTACTGAGCAGAGGATGGACATCTCCTCGACTTGTCCTTCTCTTCGCCTTTATACAAAGGCCCGAGTTACCCGCACTGGATTCGTTCGTCCCCTTCCTCTTCCTAGACATTCTCAGATATCTGTGCTGATCTTTCCCTACATCCACTTTACTTTCAATTCGTGCCAACGACGAATAAAGCTTACATTGGCCAGGCAGCTTATGTAGACACAGCAGCTGTAATTGTCAAGTCTGGCGAAACCCAGAGTATCAGGGTCAGCGTATTGAACCGACACCCAGAGTCGGACTGGACTGGTGGATTTTCGTTTGTTGATTTCGGTTCGTCCCTTCTGACAGTACTATTGGTCAAGCTATGGCGCTGAATCGAGCTATGACGTTGACAACAACGCTGCCGTAAACAATCTATGTTCTTCAATCTTATAGAACCTACATTGGTGGAGATTCATGAATTGTATCATGACGATTTATCCGCTTCCGTTCGTCTTTCTCCTTTACATTCTCGCCTTTCTTCCTCCTGTTGTTTACTCGACGTCTCTTGCTCTTCCTTTCTGTCTGGTTTTAAAAATACATTAAACACACAGAACACGTTCGACAACCCAACGACGGTTCAGCCCAAGGTGACGAAACTTTCTGGATCAGAATGGGCGAAGGAAGATTGGGTCGTCAAGAAGCACTCTTGGTCCTTCTTTATTTTCGATGGGCCTGTTAAAGACGTTTAGGAGGGAGATACGAGTCAATTAGATCATCGAGGGCTTAAATATCAGAATCAATCGTGTGCTCCTAAATTCAATATCCTTTAGATTAGTAATTGAGGCATTTTCTGCACATATGGTTCTCTTTTTTTTAATGGGATACCGATATACATACCGCATACCCCTAATGAAACACAACATTGCAGATACGTAAACAAACACAAAAGAAGAGGACTGAGAAACAAGCAGAGTTATTTGCCACCTAAGAGATTTTTTATCTTTGTCTTCCCTGAACCTATGCTTGCAAACCCCCTGTTTCTTATCAGCGTAGGTTCGTTGTCCCATGAACTCTTTTCAGATCTCTTTCTTGATACCGACGCGGCTGCTGATGAGGGTGATGGAGGAGAATATGACGAAGCTAGCGGAGGAGTAGAAGATGTGGAGGCAGAATGAGGTACAACCGATGGAAAAGTCGTACTAAGCTCATCCGCTCGTCTTCTCAGTTCTCTGTTTCGAATTTCGATAGTCTTCTTTCGTCCCTCTGACAGAGGCTTGTCAGGTTTGAAGAAATCTCGATGTATGACGGGTGGCGGGGAGAGAGGTGTGGATGACACGATCGGCGATGAGGATGATGCCGGTGCTGATGATGTTAATGATGCAGATTTCGTGGGAGAGGAAGAACCAGATGGACTTATCGGACTACCTGAGAGCGATGAAGTTGATTCGAGGCTTGATATAGAAGCATGTGTAAAATTGGTTGTGGGCTCGCTCGGAGCAGGAGGTTCAGCTAGGCCGAATACATCTTTTAAAGATGGATCTCTAGACAACAAGGCAGAAGGACGAAGAAGAGGAGGCGAAGGAAGGCGGCCGTCACCTTTCAAGGCAAGAAGTTTGACAACTGACAAACATACAGCGATCGTCAAAGCGCACATAGCTTGCTCTTCTCTGCCTTTAGGGCTGGAAGGTCCCGCAGATCGAGTGCTCCATTGAAGAATTCCTATACCTAGAATGGACGACCAGATGTCTACCAGCTCGACCCACGGGTATAGGTGCCGATTGGTGAAGACAACCGGTGTCTGAAGAGTCCATCTTGAGTTAGATAAACCAAACAAGGAAACAAGTCCTCGGCCACCAGAAACATTAATTGCACTGAGGATAGGTCCGGCCAACGGATTCAATCCTATTGGACTATCCGATCGAGCTGCCAAGTTGGTGTGAATGGACAGAAGGGAGAAGGACCGATAGAGTGAATCGAAGGCGGTCAAAAGGACAGTTAATGCTTCAGGCGGAAAAAGAGTCATCACTATGGGTAATATAGGCTGGAGCAAGAGTTGCATAGCGGTATAAACGATGACAATCGTAGGTGAGGTCAACCAAACTAATGGTTCACGAAGCAGGATGGCGATTAATGTAGATCCTCCGACTGGGCAAGATGACCAGAAGTTGGCGAACGACAGATGTTTTAGTCACGTTCATAGAGGAGAGGCAGAAAATTCAAAGGCAAGGAATGGACATACAAGCAAGTACAAAATATCCACAAAGATCCTGGAGAACGCTCCCTCTTAATTCAGTTTTTGATGGTCGGAGTTGATGCCATGAGATAGATACCCTGAATGCATGAAGGACAACAAGAACAGGTAAGGAGGAGAAAGACGGATAGAAAGGCTGAGCCAAGATATCCAACACAGAGCTGAGCTGACTCTGCATCGTCAGCAGCAAAGAGAAGGAGGGTAAGAGGTTGGTGTGAATTAAACTTGCAGCATGCTCTCGATAGATGGAAGAATAGCTTGATAGATGGATGATAGATAAAAGATTATCGGCCGATGACGTCACAAACGTTACATGCGATAGTTACACTGATGCAGATGGTCTTTACTGACTCGGTGTCTTCCCGTGCGAATTACCTTCTAACTTCCATTAACAAACCTTCACCTCTCCATTCTTGTCCTCCAACTCAAGCAACATTTTCATTTGATACTCATACACATCATGCGGTGGGGTGAGTTCATCCTAGATGTTTTCTCAATGAGTTTCGTTCCATTGTGTATAGACAAAATCTCATTTGGCTCATCTACATGTCTACCTTTCGCATATATCCACATATAGTTCCCGATGGTCCACCACTTGAACATCAGCCAAAACAGAAAATTAACACTGGTTGTTGACCTTGCATATCTTGATTAGATCCTCCGATATTATTCTTTGCTTGGTGGCCATCTTGTTCCCTCCTGCTGCCGCTGCGTTTGTGACCGGCTGCTCATGTGGTAAGTAACTCTCATATGACTGCGGATACAGCATCCGATAACGTCAAGGACTGATCTCGACTGCTTTCTCTTCAATCGAACGTTATCAAAAGATCTCTTGGTCGTGCGTCCTCTCCATTGTTGAAAACATTGCCATCTTCATGCTGGGACTCGTGATCTGACTAAATTATCTCTATACTCTTTCCCCCTTTAGAACATCCTTCTCACGGCTGTAAGTAACATGACTTTCTATAGTCTCCTGTTTTTGTCCTGACTTAAATAGCTGATGTTCACGTTAACGGACTAACTTGCGTGCCTGAGTAGCTTGGATACATCCCAGGTGAGTCCCCACGGCATTTCTCGCCACTAGTTGTTGCATCGATTGCTGATTATACAATTTCTTCCTCTTTTTTCTCTTCCTATGGTCATCCATCTCTAGGTCACATCCACGTTCGTATATTATCTGCTGATCTACTTACTAACCATCATAAACCATCCCTAAAGCTCATTTCCTCAACATAATCCTTTGTTTCCAACGCTGCAGGCTTTCTGGCTCATCTATAAGAAGATGGCTGCCGAGGAAAAGTACGGACCTCAAGGATACATCTACGTTGGTAACGGGACTTACGAGGTATGATCGGCGCTTCTCTCTTGTACCTGGTCGTTTCGTACCAGCTAGAATCACATATGATATCTTACTTCGAGGTCACTGACTATCCCTTCTTCTTCCGGTACTCCTCTTCTCCGTCTTTTGTAGCCTTCATCCGGTGCACCTACTCATGGATATCCAGCCGCCCACCCCTCCTACGGAGCCGTCAGTCAAGGTTAAGTCAGCTGTTGACAAATCGACAGACTGATCAGCCGACCGAACCTGTTCCGATGGATAAGCAAGCTTATCGCCCGTCCGACCCTTGCTTTGTGCTTTCACCCTTCGTGGGACGCTCCGCTGTCAACGTTCTCTTCGTATACTTGATAACCTTATTGATGATCTTTCTATTCAATCTTGGTGTCTCTGCTCTCTCGATCTTTTGCCGCGCTCTCCCTCTTTGCCTGACCTTCTCTCCGGCTCAAACAGCAACAGCAATCCAGAACGGCAATTTCGAATTCATATTTGCAGGTACAGAGAGCAGCACAGCCACCATAAGCAAATGGAAGGGGAACGGACGCAGAGGATACAGAGGGTATCGAAGTAGCAAGTGGTTGAGAAGGTTATGAAGAGAGTAGAATCACAGGCAGAAGGGAAGGAGGAATGGAGGAACGTAAAGAGGATTAAAAACATCAGAACGAGCTGCCCTCGACCCTAAAGGTTGATCCAAATTTGAGGTAGGTTTGCATGATCCCAAGGATCCCTTCTGGCAGGTTCTGTATTAATACAACACAGTTTGATGGGGGAAAGGGAAAGAGGAGAGTCAGATACAAAGAGACATATGGCTTAGCTCTGGTAGAATGAATGAGAAAGGATATCAAGAAGTAAAAACGAACCATGCTAAGCAGCGTATATGCAATCTTCGAATGACCATGCAACTGACCAATCTTGAAGATCTCATGAGCTGTTGTTGACATTACATCGTTGATCAGCAACAAAGTGAGCGATGAAAAGCGATGAGTGAGCAACATATTCAGAAAGGTATTAGAGGAAAGAACAGAGGTGACGGACCGATGCTAGTTGGGTAGCAACTCTCGGTATACCACCTATGATTTGATTCCCACAAACAAGATGAATCGTCAGACTTGTCACTCCATCTTGTTTCCATAACAGAGAGATACAAAAACAATCAGACGAGCCTCCAGTTATATGTCGTCAACCTCGTTGCTGCATTCAACGTCTTTTGGAGATCACCTTCATCCGCGTAGTTCTCCAGAAGTTTTTGCCATGCTTTCGAGGAGAATTTAGAATCAAGACAGCGTTGGTAGGCTTCTTTGGCTTCCTCCTTGTGTTGAAGACGAAGTGCGAGGTCTCCGAGGATCTCCCACTATATTCAAAGTGAAAACCAGGATGAACGTTAGAAGTGAGTACAAAATTGTAGACTAGTCGAAGAATATAACATACCTCAGTGCCAGTTTTACGGTAGGACATGTCTGTTCGTAAACGAGAGGCGCAACATAAAGTTGAGGGCTTTTCCACACCATACGAGAGGAATGAGGTAGAGAACGTAAGATGAACTTACGTTGAGTCTTGAAATGAGAAATCTCAGCGCGCCATATAGTGTACACACGCAAGTCCTAAGTGAATTTGTTTGATCGGCGTGAGCTTCTGTGTTGAACCTAGTCAAAGTGTTTCCATCGGAACGTACCTCATATAGAACCATGAACAGGTTGTCTAGCCATCGTTCGCAAAGTCGTTTAGTCGAAAATGACGATCCGTCCTCTTGCGGATCTAACGCCTCATCCTCTCTCGGGATTCCACTGACTTCTTCTCCACCTTCCCCCTCCCCAGGATGTTGAGCTAACTCTGGCTTTTCCAACCCTGCAGCCTCGCCCGCATCAAATCCTCCATTCTCATCGCCATCGATCTTGTTCTCCTCTTCTTGAATAGTAGAATCCTTTAAGACTTCTCCGAGAGACTTAGTCCTAAGTTCCTCAATTCCTTCGGTATCTCGATCGGATTCCGATGAGATCGTAATCGTCGGAATATCATGCTGCCCGCTTTGTTCTTGACCTGACCTCTTAGAAGGAGATAATGACGGCGAACCTGATTCAGACCCAGCAATCGAAGACGATGACGAATGTTCACCCGATCGCTTATTGTGGACGGCACGAGTGGAAGATGGAGTAGCTGCTCCTTCTCCAGAGATATTCTTGACATCTCGAGATGATTTAGCCCGATGACCGTTCGAGATAGCTTCAGGCTTTTGCTTTTGTAATCGATATTCTTCCTCCATCACGAACACTGCCGATCGTGATCTGAGTAGCTCATCCCAGCCGATCTGTGCAACGAGCCTGGTAAGGAGCGCATAGGCCTTGGCAAATGTTCCTCGAAGTGAAGGCGCAGGTAATCTGAGAAGAGCTATATCGGCCTGTGGGAAAGAAGAAAACAAACATCAGAGGGACGTCAGACCAAGAGCCTATGTGCAACGACCTTCGTCCCAGCCTAAAGAAGAAAAATGGTCTTGCCTCATTATCCCTAGCACTATCCTCATCGAGGATGTTGGACTCGGCGATGAACGGCCGAACGGGCAGGTGTGTTTTCATCGGTGTTGGCATTCGGTGCAAATCCCTCTCGTTGTAAGTGAACATCGGGCATGAGTTCAGTGTCAAAAGTGCCTATAAGTCGAGGAAGAGAAATTTTTCGTCAGTACAAGTCAAGAGAGTGAAGTAGCATTTAACGGACTCACACTCTCGTACTCTCCCTGTTCTATGTAGACCTCCGTCAACTTCGCCCATGTGACGAACTCACTGGGCGCGCAATTCACCGCCTCTCTGGCCAGCTGCAACGCCCAATCGAGCTTGCCCTTGGACCTTAAGAAATCGCATTGCACATGCAGTAGGGGATACGATTGCGGGTTCTCCTGTAGACCATGATGAATGATTTGCACAGCTTTGACCTCCTCGTCTGTGACAAACATAGATGAAAAAGATCAGTAAGAGAGGGCGCAAGGATAGTGTTGGCTGAGATGATACATACTCATTCCTAGATAAGATGTAGCTAGAAGGGCTGCTACTTCCGGTTGATGGGGTAGCAGTCGTTCAAACAGGTTGACCGTCTTGTCGAAACGGAATGAGTCTCCAAAATACTTGAGTAACCCTGCTGTTAGATGATTCGAAACAACTGATGCGACCTGGATCTCTGGGTCTGAGCCCAGCTGCCATCCTGTTTCTCCCAAACAAAGAAGGTAATTAAGAGAGAATGGTTAGGATGCCGCAGAGACAAAGATGGATAGAGGGTCAGGAAGGATAACGAACCTTTAAAGAAAAGACTCTCAGCTGCCTGAAGGAAACGTATTTCTCCATCAGGCGTGGTTATCGGATCAATCTTCCGGTAACTGTTGACGTTCAACGAGAAGAACGAGCCAAGTGAGCGAGCGATTCGCTCTCCCCCAAATGATCTTAAATGCTTACCCTGCAAGTCGATAATTTGGATCGTCCGCGTATCGGATAGCCCTCAGTAATGCAGACACGTATGTCTCTTGCCAGATATCAGGAGTTGCTTCGTGTCTTTTATGACAAGAACATGGAGGGGTTGCGCATAAACCACCAGTCTCAGGTTGAATAGCAGGAAACAGAGGAAATATATGCCAACATACCTCTCGCCGCGTAGATCGACCACATACGCTATTTGGACGTGTCCGACTTGATAAGTACATCGAGACAATCAAAGAAGAGAAGAGAGAGACTCTCACCATCTACACCCCCTGGAATCTTTACATCTACCCGGACGTCTACTCTCGAGAAGGCATTGAAACAACTACAAATACGCACGCACGCGCACATGTCAAGGTCAAGTTTTATTTGATCCGGTACAATGGTCAATCGGTTTGAGGATGTCTTTCTTACCAATACGTTCCGCTTCTGACCTTCCATGTCGGTCCTTTAGAAAACCAAGCGGCTTGCTCTTCGACTGCAAATTGTAAGCTGTTCAAATAAGCCGCCAGGGAGGCCGAAGAGGATGCCTCGACTCCTGAGCAATAATGATAGGAGCCAACCTTTCGATTTTATCCAAGTGTACGTGGCCGGCCAGGAGGAAGCACAAGAGTTTAGCAGAAATTGAGGTCTAGACCGAAGAAGTAGAGCATAGCAGAGAGAAGATCCAATGGGACAAACATCTTTTTGAGCAGACTTCCCGGTTGATTTCATAACATGACATAGATCTGGTCCTCCTAATTCTCTGAAGCTAGCTAGATACACCATCAGAAATATTTCCACACCAGGCATACTCGATCAGTTGAGAACAATAAGATTTTTGAGGAAGAGACACATGTATCTCCTATCGAAGAGTAAAATAGGATATAAACAAGAAGTAGACGTACATAGTACCTCTGTCCGGGAAGCTATGGACTCTCCAATGTCACCCTGTAAGAGCACACGTATGAAGAGTTGAAGGTGAAGCGTTAGCCAAGCTACTCACCCGTGCAAACCGTCCTTTTCCCAGCAGAATCATCGTGCCCGCTGGTTCGGGTCTAAGCATAGAGAATTTGTCCTTCTGATGATCAATATCGTCTTGGTCAATGGACGTCATCTCTTACATCCGCATCGGCTGAAGCGTTGAACGAAAGCTGTCCAGCGCTCTATCTCTCTTTGTGATGCATCTCGGGAGAGTCCTAGATTTGGACAACAGAAGGATTTAAGAACAAATCAGGACACTAACCTCGATAAATTCTGGAACATCCTTGAATAACTCGGACATGACAGATCGGATGTATGGATAAACTTCGTCTTATGAAGAAGATGAGTGCAGAGAAGGCGAGATGGTATGTGGTCTTGAAGGGTTGAGTCTGGAGGACTGAAGATCTCGAGAGGACTGCGCTAAGCTTAGGTAAGCGTAGCATCACAGGTAAAAGAGATTGCTAATTTCCCTTGGGTACGCAAAGTGTAGTTACATGTAATGGATGAGGCCAGTTCCTTCTTCTTCTTTCCAGCGTCGATGCAAAGGAGAAACCCACGGATTAATGGTCAGGAGCGCGTGAATCTTAAAAGAATTCACCCTTCCTGTTTCTTCCCTGAAATCGGTGTAGCAACCACACCTTTTTCCTTCACAGATTCAGCATGGCATCTTCGTCTCATTTCTCTGACGAAGTGTTCCGATTTGTGTATCTGTATCTTCACAAGAATAGGTTACTTCTGTGACCAAATGTACAGAAGAAAGACAAAAGGCATGGATATCTGGAAACTGATTGGATATCTAACTTGTAGGCTAAAACAGATGATCATTGAAAGTGATTGATATTAGTCATCTTTCCAAGTTTCTGAGAAGAGAGGACATGAGAACGAGTCGCTCACCAGGACGTGCATTCTGTAGAGTACAACAACATAGCGAGTGAAAAACAGATGTTAGCTATAAGTTCACTGTTTGACAAGCATGATGTCTTGTTTAGAGATGTTCTTACTCATCAGAGGCTTCGAGGGTAAAGAAGGGACAGCGAAACAACACGTAAGTCAAGGAATGCTTTGAAACCCAAGCGAATGTAACAAAAGGACACGTACATGTATACAGGTGTCCTTCGGAAAGGAGGAACTCGGTTGCTTCGCTAGTTGGCCCTCAAAGTTACGATCAAAGATGAAAGAGGCAGTCAAGAAGATCAGAAGGGATGGCAGATTAAGATAGATAATGCTGATGAAGATGCAGTTTAAACTTACACGAGAGCCGAGTTGTCATATTCAACTAAATTCTGTGCGACATGGGCGATATGGAAGCCATCTTCAGGAGGATTGTTTGAGCAGAACTTCATGATTGCTCGATGGATCCTATTGGAGTGTGCATGTATAGTAGAGGGTAGAAACAAGAGAGGGTGAGTCACTGCTATCTAACCGAGACGGAACAAGTCGTAGAAGGACGGACGGTGCTAAGTTGGCATATTCGCCCGATCTGTCATCCCCTCCGCCAGCGTTGTTGCCCATGCTGTAGTCTAGCGTATTTGATCCGCTGGTCGCGTAAACACCTGTCGGATCGTTTCCAGACCCCTGGGTAATAAACGGAAAGAACACTCAAGGCGTGTTAGAAAGTGCAACAAAAAAGATCGAGATAGAACGAAAAGGCTGTCACTGACTGGCTTGCCCCGTCTAAGCTGCAGGCTAACAAGCTGACACTCCAATAAATGATAGAACACCTCATTGTGATCTGTTACAGGGCGAATACTCTGAGCAGCAAAATGACGCTTGTTGGCAAAGACCTTGATCGTTCCAATAGCTCGGACGTAGATGTCCTGTCTAAGTATTCAAAGAGAGTTAAGAGGGAAAACGTAAGTAAAGTGCGAATTGTGTATTGGTAGCCTAATCACCGAGTGAGAGAAAATAAGAAATGAGGCTCTAATACTGAAGGAAATACAAGACATACTGGATTCCAACCATTCTGGGGTCTTCCTCGTCACTAGTTGCAAGCCATAGCTTGGCCTCACAAGACCCAGTACCATCCTCGAGGGAGAGCGTGATGTTGGTGGCCTGAGAGGCTACGTTTCGAACGACGCCCACGACGGTGACCTATTCAAACATAGGCGTAAGTCATTACACAAAGGTGTCTTATCCTAAGAGAGGTTCATGTATGTACTGACTGAGGCAACATCAACGTCATCCACAGTGAACTCAGCATCAGGATGGGCCTGGGAAGCTTGGTTGAACTGTTTGATGGTCACGGGCCGGAGAGATTGATTCCCAGATCGCTGATGACGAGATGACAGATGGAAAGAAAGGATAGAGAAAGAGAGAAACTCCTTTTGTCAGATCTGGTCTCAGCCAAACGAGACGGATGAGACGGTTCTGAATGCAGACCTTCTGTGCCTGCGAACCACCCTGGCTACCACCGGCCATGAAACCACCTCCGCCACCTCCACCGTTGTAGTAAGGATCTATTTCATGATGAGAAGGGCAGGAAAATTCGGTTGTGTTACTAAAAGAGCTGATGGTATATGATGTTCCTTAATCAACCACTGTACATACCACTCATGTGTTTAGATTATTAGAGAATGATAGCCGGAAGAAGAGTAAATGGTCGAGATGATCAATGGCTCAGATGAAGGATGAATGTCTGGTGTATTGAGAAGTTGAAGACGCGTCTCTCATTTTTCTATAAACTTACGCGTCACGCGTCTTGATTACGCGTCTTTCATTCCTGTTCCTCACCCGTCCACTTTAAGAACACGGATGATATTCTCACAGACACCAACAGATCACGTAGAAAATATCCATGAGAAATGCAACTTTCTCTATCCAACAGAGGATCAGAGGTTTCCTCTTGTTCTTCCACTGTTCTCTCGTCCACACTCAACTTCATCTTGACTTCTAACTTTCATGCTGGAAGAAAGCATCGAGACGCGTCGTTGATAGACAAAGACTATGAAAAATGAATAAAGGAGAATAGACACACGTACTCTTTCTATATACGAAATAGAAAGACATCACCACCCACTTCAACACACGCGATCCCTTTTTGACCCCTATAACGAGCACACACGCACACTCCTCCCCGACTATGTCATGCTCTTCTCAACGCCTCGATGGTGGCTACCTATCCCATTGTTACGCATGATTCATATCATTAGTATGTTCTGTCGTTATCTATACAACCACAGTGCTATGTCATCATACAGGGGTATAAGGATATCGACAGTGTTATGCAGGTTAATAAGGGGATGACGCGTGCTGGACCCTAGCGAGACCCATTACATAATCATATATACGTCAATCATGAGTGTTCCATCTTTTCATAGATTCTCTCGAGAACAGGGTATAGATAGATCTTTATAGAGAGTGAGAAGATTGGATATCGAGAACTCGAGAAGACCATCAAATCCCATAAGCACCACCAGTGTTCCGTTCATTCATCCTTGCATTTAGACGTATACTTATACTTTATCTGGTTCTGTTATTGTTGCATTCACGCCCGTGGCTGCTGTGGTCAGCATCTTCTCCGTTATCAACTTCCGGCCATCTTCACTATGTCGATCAGAGCACTTCTCACAGCTCTGGCTCTCGTAGCAAGCACATATATCCTTCTTCGTCGGCTAATTCCTCTGGTCACCTCCGTCTTCTCAAAACAACTTTCGATACGGACCATCAGTCTGACAAGTGTGAAAGGCATTCATTGGGAGACAATCCAGTCTAAAGGGGGTGTGGATAGAGCCATCAGTCTGAGGGTTGGGAGGTTGGTCATTTATCTCATTGATTCTTTCGCCGACATGTACTCAGGCTCAGATAAATACTGGTTCTCAATTTTGAAGAGTGGGATATGTCTTTCATTGGTATGACCGGCCTCGGCGAGCTCAGTCATGGCTGACATTAACAGTCGAAGACGTTGACGTGGTCATAGAAGAAACGACCGCCGAGCCTTCTAACTCTCCTCCGCCGGCACCGAGTGCACCTGGATCTCCCTTTTCTTCGTATCCACTAGAAGCTCATTCCAATCTTCCAGCTTCTGCTCTGAGTTCTCCCCAGATGTTTGACTCTCCAGATCAACGGCAGCAGTCTGGGTCATTTACTCCTCAGTTTTCCCCATCTCCAGAAGACTCAAGCCGTTCACCTTCTAGACTAAACACTCCTCGACCTTCGTTGCTCTTCGCCGCTACTGGCGGATCCGCTATATTCTCTCCTTATGCTTTTTCAGAATCAGCCGGAGGTTATTTCCCAGATGCCTCCCAAGCCGGCAGTTCTTTATACAAACAGCTCAAAAGACGGTCTATACGGCTTATTCGGAAAGCAATCGAGAACTCCCTTCGAAGCGCATTTAACGCGCTTCCAGGGCTTGCCAAGTTCATTGATATCGAGATTGTCGGGGATGTCAAGCTGAAATACTTTCAAAAGGTGCAGCTCGAGAGTGAAAAAGATGAATTCGACCAGAACGGGGAAATCATCATCCAAGGACTTATCGCGTCTCTCAAAGGAAAGCTCAGGTTCAGTACATCAGTTGATCTCCAAGCACCTGCTTTCAATCCCTCTCTGCCTGGTTATAAGTCAATCATCAGAGAAGGACGCGTCCGCCGGGCACGGAACCACGCAAGGTGGTTCAGAGCTACTGTGGCCAATGTTTGGAAAAGGGGCATAGGTGGATCGGTTGGGATCGGTAGAATCGTGCTGGAGATTCCAAACGAGGGAGGAATCGAGATCAAGGCAATCGAAGCTCCCAGAGGAGGGCCTCCAGACGATACTTCAGAGAAAAGGCTTAAAAGAGCGTCGATATCCAGCTCTCTTCGGCCAAAGGTTTCTCCAAGCGCACATCCCGAACAGTTATCACCCTCTACTAGTCCCAGATACCCCCGCCGGCGAACATCCACCTCAACCTCTTTCGTACTACCTCCCAAAAGATCAACCTCCTTTGCATCGCTTCCTTCTGCGCTCTTAGCGTCCTTCGGGCCTAAATCTATAGGCGCACATACCCTTGACTCGTCTCTTCCATCAATCCTGAGATCGTCCAACGAACCAACGGTTAACGAAGCTTGTAGGTCCATGGTTAACCTTCAAGGTCCGCTCAGTTTAAGTGTTGGACATAAGTTTGGACCTGGGATTGAGCCCATAGGCGAGCAGACAGTTGTAATTGAGGCTGGGTTCGATGGAAGGATAGCGGTCGGTCTGAACGCGATCGACGCGTTCATGGACGAGAGAAGAAGAGTAAAGCAGCTAAGGGGGAGTGAATTCAAGGCTAGAAGAGGAGAGATGAGAGAGAAAGAGACAACGGCAGAAGAATCTGGTAGGTTTCCGTTGGAAACTACAAAGAAGAGAAACTCAATAGTAGATAATGCTATCAACAAGAAAGATATCAAGAAGCAGGTTAGTGGACTTCGTTTTTCTTATACTCATCCTACTCTCTCTTCTATAGCTCATCAAGATCTTCGTTACGATAGAGCATCATCGAAGCCTTTCAATCGCTTCAAGTCCGCATACCTCTTGTAGTGGTTTCTTATGCCGGACAGATATCGGAGCAGAACGAGTCGCCTTTACCCGTGCTCCCCACCTGCCAGTCTTTTACAGTCGATCATCCATCTGACTCTGAGCCTGACTCTGAAGACGAATCTTATATTGACAACACGTTCCATACTCGAGTCCTTCCGCTCGAACTTGCTCTCAAAGGATTCTCATCAACTTATCGAGTCTCCCATATAGATAATTGTGCGCTGTATCGCTCATATAGAGGTGTTCAGAAACCTCACGACTCGGAGTCAAACCGATCCATGGACTGTGAACTACAGTCAGTAATCCTCTCGATTGGACCTTGGAAGAAGCATCATAACTACCCCTGGTTTGGAGGTCGAAGTCTAAGGCCATTAATTCAGATGGAAGGAGCACGGATCAAGATGTACACAAATCTTCTAAAATTGAAGGAAGGGTTAGGGATTGGAAAAAAGCCGGCATTGTTCGCGGATGATCCAAACGAGCGGCTGATGGTGTGTGAATTGGAGCTTAATGAGTTTAAGGGAACGGCAGAGTTGGAGGATATAGAGGCGCTTCTACAGGCGAGGAAGACAAGAAAACAGCTGAAGGAAAATCAAAGAGTATTCGACTGCGTCACCCCTTCTGATTCTGACTCTACTCATAACGGGCTCCTATCAGACTATACGACGGAAACTCCCCTACCATTGTTCTCACTTAGTAGGAGTGTTGTCTCTGGGTTCCCTCGATTCGCATGCGCTGCGCGACTTGGAGAAGTGACCATGGTTTTGTCTGCAGAAGGACCAGAGTCTGTATGCCGGCCTGCTTTGGTGTTTGAATGCCAGGGAGGATCGTTCGCGGCGAACGGGGAGCATCAGGGTTTTGTTCCCAAGAAACCCAAGAGGTAAGTGTGTGAGAGTTGTATTTTGGAAACCGTTTCAGGAGACAATGCTGATCAAACACTGCTCTCAACCACTAATGTCTCTTTCTTCTATCAGATCACATACGGGTAGTTCTTCGATCCGAACTTTACCATACGCCTCTCTATTTGTGTTTGAGTCCGCTGGGTCGATGGAGTCTATGCTCGTATCCCTTCGACAAACCACTCCGCGAGCATTAGAATTGGACGCACTTCATGATCTACTTCTTCTCAGTATTGGCTCGAGTCATTTAACTTGCAAAGGAAGGCTCCATCAGGTTTTAGAGTCATCCTCCTTTCCGATCAGCAGTGGCTTAGCGCTTGATGACACGACGGCCATGATCGATTTGACATGTGTAGTGGGAGAAGTTCGTGGGGATCTTTGGGATCCATCAGCAGTCGAGAGCCTATCCCAGTTCTTATCCCCTGTTCACGCTTTCAGACAACGCTTCAAACGGTACTCTACTCCACCCTCAGTTTCACCCCCCAAGGATGCGAACGAAGCGACTCTGTGCTTCCGACATCTTCCTGTAGGTCTTTGCGCACACATCTCTATCGAGAGTGTCACTTTAGTTGTCGCCGCATTAGATCCCAATCCTTCCTGCCAGAAAGGTTTGCTACGCGGTTTGTTCGTAAAAACCCGACCAGTCTGGGAGTACTGCTATTACCAATCTCAACATGTCGAACTCGCCTCGATCAAGTCGAGTCCAACCCGAACGGCCCTGCACCTCCCTCCGGATATCGCCGTACAGGCTGCTGCATTCGCTACGGATGGTGCATCCAAGGAAGGAGGTTTGGCGGCTCTTGTTTCAATGCGGTCCCATGACTTCTCATTCCGACCAATCTTCAACGCTCGTAGTTTTTCATCGGGCTTCTCTACCGACTCTAAACTATTCACGCCATATGAAGCGATGTTTCCTGTTCCTAAAGGCAGGGATGCTGGGCTCATTGCATGGGACTTCCAACAAGTTTATCGAGGGCAGGAGCTGAAAGGGGATGAAGGGAAAGAAGAGGAAAGTAAAAGAAATGAAGAGAAACATAATCCTTCTAGCTCGCACCCTCTAGGTTCAGCAGGTCTGTCGGATTCTGATCCGTTTGGTCTGACGGCTGCAGAGAAATCGAGTACACCTCTACGGATCCCTTTAGCCGAAAGTCGGTTGCTGCTCCGATCAAAGTCGGATATGATTCTCGTGCCGGAACATACTCTATCGGTCGATATTAAGAGTATCAGCGCTAGGGTAAATCTCTCTCACCTCTATTGCATCATGTGTGCTGTTGACGCCATTAAAAGCCTTAAGCTATCAGCGTCATCTTCTACATCTCAATCACCTGAATCGTCTTCCAGTGCATCCTCCCCGTCCAATCATTCCTCTCCCTCGATGCCGTCATCACCTGCTCCTAGAGCACTTCCATTCGCGCTTCACATAGCTCTCAGCTCTTTCCACCTCGATGTAGATCTTCCCCTCGGAGAGCGAATCTTCGTTCGTCTTCGAAACGTTAACGTGGGTTTATCTCGTTCGGGAGAAATCTCTTTCGAATTGGATACCGCCTTGGCTCTCGTTCCTAGCCCCAGACAGAGAACCAAGTGGGAGGAATTGTTCCGGCTGCGAAAAGTGCGAATCTTAACTACTCAAGGAGCTTCTCTACCAAACATCGCAATCGACATTGATGGGATGCGACTCCGAATTCCTTACTCGTACAAACTCTCCCAATTGATTCTCAACATCAACATCACCATAAAGGCCGCTAAGCATGTCGTCCAGATGTTTAAGAAATCAAATATGAGCCTTGTTTTGGCCCCTAAAGCCGAGGGACCGAAACACGTTCCTAATATCCGCCTAAGGTGCCATGTTGTTACGTTTGAAGCCAAAGATGATCCAATGGAAACCAAACTGAATCTGATCTGGAGGGTAGGTTTAGAGGAGCAACAGGCGAGGCTTGAGAGAGATGACGCGTTCGAGGCTAAAGTCAGAGCTATCAGGTTTCCAAAGGATCATCAACCAGCTCTTGCAGTAAACGATATGTTGAACACTTCAAGATGGGAGTTTACAAATAAACATTCAATCTCGGTCGAAGATGCTCGGAACAGGCTTCATCTATTCAATTCAACCAATTGGATTAGGAGGCATCGAAATGCTGTCCGGGAACAGGTCTGTACTTTTTCTAGCAGTCATATCTTTTCATTGCTCAATATACAATCGACTGAAGATACTTATTCGCAACACCACCGGACTTTCGATCGTGTGTTTGTAGGGTCGCCGAGAGGATGAAGCCCTTCGCCGTGTTTATGGACCTTCTCGTCCTGACTCCCGACTACCTATTGACGTTCTTCCACCTGTTCGTTCTGCACCCATGTTCAGGGTGATGTTTTCCGGCATGGACCTCTCTTTATCAGCGCTTTCATTAAAACCTCAAGAGCTCAAAGATTTCTTGTACGAGCGTGGAAACAAATTACCTCATTCTACTAAATTCTCGCTTTTGGTACCACTTCATATCAATTGGCTCTTGGATAGTGCGAAGTGGGTTTTGCGTGATTGTAAGTCTTCTTCATCCTTATGTCTATCTCCTTGTCTTCTTTCGTCATGACTTACAGCTCATATCAAAATATGCGCTTCATTCCATCTCAATTCTTTCACCAAGATCCTATTCCCCTATTCAATCTTCCTCCCATGGGAAATCTTCCCTCTGAATCGAAGAAGAAGGCATTTGTGTTTGAAACTGATTTAGTCATTGGAGAGGAGCTAGCGGAAGAGGGCTCGTATTTCTGGGTTCCGACAACCATCGTTCCTGCTGATCTAGGGGCCGAAGGAGCATCCTCTTTCCAGCTTTCAGTAGCGAAAACTGTCATGCCCGTCAAAACGTATGCCGCGCCTACAATCAGAGTCAACACCTCCAGCGTAACCGACTTTTGTTGGGGAGCATCATATCAGCCAGGAATTCAAGATCTTATGAAGGTTATGGAGGTAAATTGATTGTTAATTTCTCATCCCTACGAGCAGCCTGCTGACTATTAGAGTTCTACACGCATCTCTTTCTACACTGTCAATCGTTTCTGTCAAAATTATTCAGACACTCTCGCATCCTCCTCGAGACCCATCAGAAAGAATGGGATTCTGGGACAAATTACGCCTAGTTTTTCATTGGACAATAGACATCTCTTTTTCTGGACCTTTGCATATTCATGCCAAAGGTTTCTACCTTTTTTTTTTCTCTTTCTTCCTATCAAACCCGTATTACCACCTGCTAATATATCTTGTGTGAAAACCTCGAACAGGATCTCGGAACCCGTACGACATTGTTGAGCATGGCGCTGGTTTTGTTCTAGCTTGGACAGGCAAACCAAGGTTAATGATCAACCAACCAAACGAGGAACGAGAGCTCGTACAGATTGAAGCAGATTCACTATTGTTTGCCATTCCGGAGTAAGTAGTTTAGCTGTTTAGATAACACCCTCTTTCACTCATACCTCTTCTCTCTCCTACTCATATATAACAGTTTCCGGGACTTGCAAGACCAAAAGGCCATGGGTAACCCTGACCCCGACTCTGATGACGATGACGATGGTGCTAATATAGAAAGAGAGTACCACCCAAAGTCGAAGAAGATTCTTCGCAAGATTTGCGCAAAGTTCACCAACGGTGCCCGGGTTGGCTGGGGATTCATGATAGAAGTGAGCTAGATCTAAATTCGAACATCCTACGTTGGTCAAGAACTTACGTAGTCTTCATGTATAACCTTTCAGCGCACTTGTGAAGATGAATGCAAATCATGTTCAGGCCCTCTATTTCAGCGCAAGTGCAGGATGTTTGATTTCAGACCTCATTATACTGTCGTTATGAAGACCCCCGAAGCAATTGCTGAGCATCATGACCCCGTGAGTCTTGTTTGTACCTTCGATGGTTGTTTTCTTTAGTTTCTCATCCCAAACTTCCTACTTGTCACCAATTTAGAAGAGGTACGACTCTTTTCAAGGATTCAGATCGAATTATATACATGCATCGATGTCCGTTGTATCCCCCATCCGTAGAAAGGGATCAGACCAAGACGAATCTGGTTCTCTAGATGGATATAACTCTTTCCACTTTTCTCCAAAAGGGTTTGCGCATTTCTTTGCATGGTGGAGGTAAGTCGTACTTATTTCGTATACTTCTGATGTGCTTTGTTCATAGAGAGTGATAATTTGTGTGTATTTTCAGGCTGTTCGGAGGTAATATGTCACTACCTATTCGACAAGGGCGTCTGTTTCCTAATTCTCCACCACCTTCCAAAAAATTTGGAAAAGCTATGGCAACCCTCAAGGTATGAGCTGTCGCGTTCGGACTTTTTCTTCTTCGCTGTTCGATACTGATCATCCTTATTCTATTTCTCAATCTGATATCGACAGTATCGCTTTGATTTATCTCCGCTTTTTATCAGCCACTTGTACCGTTACGAGAGCAAAGCCGATTGGGAGTCAGGAGAAGGTTCTCTGTTGGGTCTGAAAGTCCAACTCGCTCATTTTCAGGCCGACCTGCATCAGAGGGAAGAAACGCGAACGGTTACTAATGTAAAGTTAAACCGAACCAAGAAGGTTCAACATAAGCCTTTCTATGCGGCAGATGTAGTCGTAAGTCGAATTGTTTGCATCTTCGTTTCTTCTCAGATCATTCTCACTTAGATTCGTTGATTGTCTCCTTTCAGCTCGATAACCTTGATCTTCGAGCTCTATTCGCGCATATCAAAGAACCAGAAAACTCACACGTCAAGCTGGACGAAGATACTTTCCTAGATGACAAGTTTTCGACCGAAGGCGCTCCTCTCTCAGATCCAATATGGTTCGACTTTGACGATTACGTAGAAACCGACTGGCGACCTACTGACCAGAAGCCTAAGGTCGAGCTTCATCCTTTAGTACTCTGCCCTCGTTTTACGTACACAAAACGAGCTGGTGACTGCTGTTTGCCTCGTAAAGATAGTGAAGAGGGTGATTATGGTTCTGATTCAGATCCTAGACAAGCATCGAAGTTTGGCAAGGAGCCTTCGCATTTGGTCAGTATCTTCTTGATTTTTGTTTCAAGCTATAGACCATATTTGCGGTTATCCGTTTCTTACATACACTTGTTTTTATAAACTCAGTGTTTTCTTGGCCGATTCAAAAGTATGTCCTCCTTGTCTTTCTTCCCAGCCATCGACTGATATATGCATTTTTCTGTATATGCATATTTTCCTGTATCATTATTCACTGTTAAGAACTAAATGGGTTTGATATTTGGTTTCAAATTGCTATAGGTACCTTGAGTGTGCAAACCGATTTCGCTGAGCATCGTAGACAAAAGCTACAAAATTTGTTGGATCAACATCAAGGCGATGACGCTATGAAAGGCCGGGCTTCCGTGGTAGATGGGGTTTCTGTTGAGGTAAGCCAACGCTACTCGTACTCTGATAATGCAGCACACAATGAATGTATACTAACTCATCATCGGCATCGAATATCAATAGAGCGACGTCTCGATATATGATTCTCTAAAACAGAAGATCGCAGTTCTTGACCATCATATACATGAACTTCGCGAGTCTGATAAGAATCAAGATTTCGATGAGAAACCTACGTTCGATGTATCGGGACATAACCGACAAGAATCCGCCTCCCTAAACGATACCTCTCTCGGACACGCTCGTTTTGGAAATTCGTACCAAGCTCACTTTCCTAGAGTCACATGGAGCAATCACAGTCGGAACGTAAG